>CATNWA010002818.1:0-20186 GCA_951230385.1 Staurois parvus | reverse complement strand
TTCCTTCCACCCGTGCTGGAAGGAAAGAAAATTTAATCATCTATGGCTTGCCTAATTGTATTCCTCAGTCAGGTGCTGTCCTCCTCTCCCCCAGTCTGTGGGTGGTCCCTTGGAGCCATCGCATTAACCCTGAATTGTATGTAGCGGAGGCAGGAGTGAGACTGTGGCCAGGAGCACCTTCCAGAGGAGGCTTTGCGGGACAGGTTCACACAGCTGGAGGGACCCTGCTGCAATGAGTAAGGTATTTGGGCATGTTTGCACTTGCAATAGGGGGCAGTAAATACCTATGGTTGAACCAAGATTTACTACCCCAAAAGCTCCCTCTTAGGGCCAGTTCACACTACATGCATTTCAGTTGCTTTTTTTTCCGCATCCAAAACGTACAGATAGTAGGTTATATGGCTGTTGATGTCATAGTTCACATCATTGCTCGCAGTTCCAGTGCGTTCAGTGACCAAGCCCCCTATGGGCGGGGCGAAAAACACATCAGAGGGCATAGACTGATCGACGGCTAAGGTCATTGGCATCACAGTTCTCCTCAAGATGGGTTTGAGCAGCGTCCATCCTCCTTCTTTGCACACTCCAATGCATTCCAGTTGCAGAAAATAAAAAGTAGGTATAGGCTTCATTTTTTTCTGCACAGAACTGTACTGGAACTTGGTAAAATGCATAAAAAATACACCAGAGCGCACCAAAAATGCACATGTCCCTATTTGATTTGAAAAAAAAGGCTTAAAAATGCACCGGAACCCATCAAAAGTGTATCAAAACCGCACCAGAATGTGCCAAAATTGGATCAAAAACATGCATGCAGAAACGCATCCAGAATGCATCTGGACTGCGTTTCTATAGTGTGAACCGACACTTAAGGTAGAACTAAAGGCAAACTTTTTTTTAAAACCCTTTATAACCCCTCTCAGATTTATTTTCTTTTTTTGCCACCCCAGTGCCACACTGGGGAGATTTTCCTTCACATCCTGTCCCATATCCAAAACTGAAAGTGAGAGGAAATCCCTGCAAAATGAGGGAATCCCAGAGTGTTACCCCATTGGAGGATTTCCCGAATACACATTTTCTGGGGACAGTCCAAAACTTGGGATTTTGTTTCACATTCAGTGATAAACAGGACAAAGAGAGGGCGAATCTCTCTAATAGGGACACAGACAGCAATAAAAACCTGACAGGGGTTCTAATCCCTCTCCGCTCTATCAATCACATGTTCACGTGCTGTGGCAATGATGCTCTACAGCAGCATTTAAACCCCTTGTCGTGTTCAGTGGGCACTACCACCCGCTAAGCAGGACCCACTGATTGGCCCCTCAACCATGTGCAATGCAGTTAAAATAGAGTTAAAACAGATAGTGGGGGGGGGTGGCAATATCACTTATTCTGATCATTGGGGGAGACGAAACTGAGGAAATGTTTCCTCCTGCCTGCAGCAGACTTATGACATCATATCAGCCTGGGAAAAGTCACTGGACTGGACCTCAAGGAGGACTTTTTAATACTAAAAGGTGAAGCTTTTTGAAAAATGATACTGTTGCTGAATGTAATAACTTGTTAGAAATGTATTCATGTAGACTTGTATGCTGGGAAAGCTGTTATGAATATGTCTTTTTTTGTTAATTACATAGAATTAAGACTGTTTAAACCAGTTCATGTCAACCTGCACTGATAGTAAACCTGTAGGATTTGTCTCAAACCGGGATTTGCAGGACAGCCAGATCAAAACTAGGAGGACCTGGGAACCACCACAGCCCCAGGCTTCACAGAGGGAAAAAAGAACCTGGGAACCACCACAGCCCCGGGCTGCACACAGGAAAAGTAGAACCTGAGAACCATCACAGCCCCAGGCTTCAAAGAGGAAAAGGAGAACCTGGGAACCACCATGGCCCTAGGCTTCACAGAGTACCGGAGAACCTGGGAACCACCATAGCCTCAGGCTCCACAGAGGAACTGGAGAACCTGAGAACCACCATGGCCCCAGGCTCCACAGAGAAGCGGAGAACCTGGGAACTGCCACGTCCCCAGGCTTCACAGAGGAACTGGAGAACATTTCTCCTCTGGACCATAGGATGAGCCATTACTCCTAACACTGGGTACTCTTCGTTGGGGTTGGCACACGTTGGAAGGGTAGACTTGTCTTTCAGTTTAGATAGCTGGTCTTGCTCATCTTTTCCTGTCTCCATTTCTCTTATTTTAAGACTTTTGGTGGTAACCTTGAATCTGAATGTTTCCCTGGTGTCCTCCATCTCTGGTTTTACTTCAGAACGGACATAGTGCTTTACAGATCATCTTCAACTCTTCTTAAAGTATGGTCAGGGGTTTGCAAGACTTTATTCTGCTCACAGAATTGACGGAGGTTTATGGTAGGAATGAATTTTGGGCTCTGTCTACTGGCCCACTCGGTGCTCTTCATGCTTGACTGGGATCAGCTGCAATATAAAAAGAAACACAGATCGTGAGAATACCTGGGGTGGGTTTACTACTGTTTGTTTTGGTTCTTCCAAACATAATTAGACATAGTTCATAAATGTCCCAGCTAAAACTCATTGTGTCTTGTATGAATTTCTCAGACTCAAATACAAGTGCAACCTTTCATGATTCCAGGCTGCAAATGATTATGGAATATGTTGATCTAGGTCAGCCATTCTCAACCAAGGTTTCGTGGAACATTGGGGCTCCTTGCTAGGGGTTCCTTGGGCTGTGGCTGATTGACCTCCCATCTAAAGGCGCATAGTTCCATGTCCAATGCCACTTGGCAGAGCCACAGGCATGACACTATTGATCTTTTTTAGGTGTTGCTAAGGACAGCATTGTGATCACCGCTGTAAGGTGGGCATTCTTCCCACTGACCGCCAATGTAGGGGGCATTCTTCCCACTGACCGCCAATGTAAGGGACATTCTTCCCACTGACCGCCAATGTAAGGGACATTCTTCCCAGTGACTACCAATGTGAGGGGTAATCATGCCACTGACCACCAATGTAGGGGGCATGCCTCCCATTGACCACCAATGTAAGGGGTATTCTTCCCATTGACTACCAATGTAAGGGGTAATCAACCCACTGACCACCAATGTAGGGGGCATTCCTCCCATTGACCACCAATGTATCTCCTCGATCCCTGCCGCGATGGTCCCGGCGCAGGCGCACTGCTCCCCCCTGTACACGGGCACTAGGTCCGGGCCGGCCGCGGCGTTCGAGTTCGCGCATGCGCAGTAGAAGCCGCGGCCGCCCGCTGGGCACCAATGGCAGCGCAGGGCGGGATATTTAAAGGTCCCTGAGCTGTCATTTCGTTGCCTTCTGGTCTTACCTGCTTCCTGTGATCCTGTACCTGTGCCTAGTAAGTTATTGACCCGGATTGCTCTTGACCTTGCTGATTTCTCCTGCCCAGACCCTTGCTTGCCTGACCTCTCTCCCTGGATGCCCCTCATTAGATCTGACCTCCTGTTGCTGACCTGGCGTGTGACCCGACGATTCTCTGCCTGCTCCCTTGTACCTTACCGTCCTCTACATTACCGACTCGGCCTGTCTGACTACGCACTTGCTCAGCCATCCATCCATCCATCCCATCGGGGTCACCCGACCTCCTCACATCTGGCTCTCCCTGGTTGGAGCCCCTGGCGAACACCCCTACCACTGACAGGTGTGCTCAGTAGAGGCGACCTGGTCTCGGGGTACTACAAGTCCATCCCCACCATCAGGGGCCCTGGTGAACAAGTACCCTGGGGCTTAGACTCCGCGCTCTGGGCACGCCTGACCAGTGGAGTGCTAGTGGTGCCGCTCGGCGGTCCCTCACAGTACCAGAAGGCCATGACTGAGCCTCGAGGAGGACTCTCCCCGTTGGACGAGGTTTGCAGGCACCTGGCCACCCTGACGCAAGCAGTAAACACATTACAGGACAGATGTCTGCAGATCGAGAATCGGTTTCAGGCCTGCACCATATCTGTTCCTGTTTCACAGGCCCCGGCTCCTGCACCACCGGTCGCAGCAGCCCACGAGCCGGCTCCTGGGCCTTCCACATCACTCCCTATGGCGGAACCCCGAGTACCCTTACCCGAGCGCTTCCATGGGGATCGCACACGCTTTCGGTCATTCCGTGACTCCTGTCTGCTCTATTTTGAACTGCAGCCACGGACCTTTTTGACAGAATCGGTGAAAGTGGGGTTTGTTGTCTCCCTGTTGCAGGGTGAACCCCAAGACTGGGCCCACCGACTAAGGGGAAACAATGACCCTCACCTGGTTACGGTCGACAGCTTCTTTAACGCCATGGCCATCTTATATGATGACCCACAACGGGCGGCCTCGGCCGAGGCCACATTATACGCACTCCGACAAGGTCGGCGGGCGGCTGAGGAATACGCCTCTGACTTTAGGCGCTGGATGGGTGACACTCGTTGGAACGAGTTCGCACTTTTGCACCAGTTCCGTATGGGCCTTTCTGAGGCTCTGAAAGACGAGCTCGCCCGGGTGGAGGTGCCCGAGACATTAGAGGACTTGATTGCACTCACCATTAAAATTGACCGTAGGCTACGGGAGCGCAGATTGGAGAGGTCTGGTCAGGGTCGCGGAAATCCCTGGGGGTCATTTCAGGGATCCGGTCAACATACTAGGCCAAGCATCCAGAACCTGCCGTTTGAAGATGCTCCCGAACCCATGCAGCTAGGCCTGGCTCGGCCTAAACTATCGCCTGAGGAACGCCAGCGCAGACGCTCCCAGAATCTGTGTCTGTACTGCGGCGAAGCTGGTCACATGGTGCGTTCCTGCCCGCAGAAACTGAGTAAGTTCACCTCATCTTCTTTATCTGTTGGCAATATGAATCCGTCCCAGTACTTAGTTGTTCCCCTCTCCTTTCAGCTTTCAGAAAGGACCGTGGAGGTGACGGCCATAGTTGATTCGGGGGCATGCAGCTGTTTTGTGGATATCAATTTTGCTCACCAGCAGGGTATCCCCCTCCGCCCAAAGGAGAAGGGGTTTCACATCTTTTTGGCTGATGGTTCCCGGATAAAGTCAGGAGTAGTTAACCAGGAGACCCCTTCCATTGTGACTTCCATTGCCGGTCAGCACCGGGAACTCCTCCGCCTGGATGCTATTGCATCACCCCTTTTCCCAGTCATTCTGGGGCTCCCTTGGTTGCGGGCCCATAACCCCCAAATTGACTGGGAAACTGGGGTTGTCTCGTTCCCTTCCCCATATTGTCGGGAACTGTGTCGAACTTCGGGCCCGGAGGTCCCCCAGGTCCTCCTGTGCTCTGAAGGGGATGACAGTCTAAAACAAGTGATTCCTGCAGCCTATCATAAGTTTCTTGATGTGTTCAGTGAACGGGGAGCAGATGCTCTACCCCCCCCCCCACCGCCCATATGACTGACTGTCCTATTGATCTGTTGCCCGGTTCTGAAATTCCGTTCGGGCGAATTTTTCCCCTTTCTGAGCTAGAATTAGGGGCCCTGAAGGACTATATTGAGGACAGCCTCCGAAAGGGATTCATCCGTCCCTCCACTTCCCCAGCAGGTGCAGGGATCTTCTTTGTAGAAAAGAAGGACAAGACTTTGAGGCCATGCATTGACTATCGGGAGCTGAATAGGGTCACCATTAAAAATCGTTACCCATTACCACTGGTACCTGAATTATTCCAGAGCTTAAAAGCTGCAGTAGTATTTACCAAGCTGGACTTAAGGGGAGCCTACAATTTGGTTCGCATAAGGGAGGGGGATGAGTGGAAGACGGCCTTCCGCACCCGTTTCGGCCATTTTGAATACCTGGTCATGCCTTTCGGGTTGTGCAATGCGCCAGCCACCTTCCAGCACTTTGTAAACGACATCTTTAGGGACTTCCTGGACATCTTTGTCATCGTCTACTTAGACGACGACATTTTGATTTTCTCATCCTCCCTGGGGGAGCACAGGGTACATGTAACAAAGGTGTTGGGGCGGTTGCGGCAGCACGGGTTGTACGCTAAAGCAGAGAAATGCTGCTTTGAACAGGCTAGCGTTACATTTCTGGGTCTGATTATCTCCACCACGGGGGTCGCAATGGACCCTCAGAAGGTCTCAGCGATCCTAGATTGGCCTGAACCCACGGACAGGAAAAGCGTCCAACGTTTTATTGGGTTCGCAAATTTCTACCGGAAGTTCATCAAGAACTTCTCGGGTCTGGTCTCCCCCATCACTCAGTTAACTAAGCTTGGGACGCGATTCAGATGGACGCCCGAGGCACAGGAAGCTTTTGAAGCACTAAAAAGGTTATTTACCTCGGCACCCATTCTGGGTCATCCCGACGCCTCCCTGCCCTACATCTTAGAAGTAGATGCATCAGAAAACGCGGTTGGCTCCATCCTTTCCCAGCGGAAGGGCGCCAAGGAATTACTTCACCCAGTAGCATTCTTCTCACGGAAACTTACCCCTGCGGAGAGGAACTACGACATTGGGGATCGCGAACTACTGGCTATCAAAACCGCTTTAGAAGAATGGAGGTACCTGCTGGAAGGTGCCTCCCATCCCATCCTGATATTCACGGACCACAAGAACCTGGAATATCTGAGGACGGCCAAACGTCTACGCCCACGACAAGCAAGATGGGCATTGTTTTTCTCGAGGTTCCAGTTCCACATCACATACAGGCCCGGCTCGAAAAACACGAAGCCTGACGCGTTGTCGCGCATGTACGAGGACACCAAGGAGATCCCAGTACCCGACACTATTCTTCCTGCAGGAAATTTCTTGGCCCTTCAGACGAACCTTCGCTCCGAGATCCTGAGAGCGTCCACAGCGATGTCTACCTCCGATGGGGCCCCCCTCCAGAACAAGGAGGGACTCCTATGGAGGGAGGACCGGATTGTGGTGCCGGAGGATGCCCGAACCTTAGTCTTGGCATTGCCATGACCATCCACTGGCAGGACATTTTGGGCCGGTCAAGACCCTGGAACTTCTCCGACGTTCCTTCTGGTGGCCGGACATGGCCAAGGATTGTAAGAACTACGTGGGCTCCTGTGCCATCTGCCAGCGGAACAAGCCTTCAAGAAATAAGGCGTGGGGCCTGCTACGTCCATTGCCCATCCCTGAACGGCCCTGGCAGAAAATCTCTATGGACTTCATAGTCGAGCTTCCACCTTCACTGGACCACACAGCAATTCTCGTGGTCGTGGACCGCTTATCCAAGATGGCCCATTTCATCCCTTTACGGAAGACTCCATCAGCAGCCGAGACGGCGCAAGTCTTTATTCGAGAGATCGTTAGACTGCATGGGGTTCCCGAAGACATCGTCTCGGACCGAGGGGTGCAGTTTACCTCGCGGTTTTGGAGGGCGTTGTGCAAAGCCCTGGATATCAAGCTGTCCCTTTCCTCGGCATTTCACCCTCAGACCAATGGCAGACCGAAAGGACCAATCAGACCCTGGAGCAATACCTGCGATGCTACACATCATTCTCTCAGGACGACTGGGTGCCACTCTCCCTTTGGCAGAATTCGCGTACAACAACGCTTGCCATTCAGCAACTGGGCAGTCCCCGTTCTTCGCCAACTATGGGTTTCATCCTGTCTTCCTCCCGGACTTAGTCCCGGAATGCCCGATTCCAGCGACACAGGATGCACTGACCTTCTTCACCTCCAACAATAAGAAACTACAGGAAGCCATCCGTCAAGCCCAAGAAGACTACAAGAGGGCTTTTAATAGGAAGCGAAGAGGGGATCTGGTGTTGCAGCCCGGAGAGAAGGTTTGGCTGGCTACGTCAAACTTGAAGATGCTCTGCCCGTCAAAAAAGTTGGGACCTAAATTTATAGGCCCTTTTTGCATCAAACGGATGGTCAATGAAGTGGCCTATGAACTTGTTCTCCCTGAGACACTCAAGATCCACCCTGTCTTCCACGTGTCCCTGTTGAAACCAGTAGTCCCTGATGCCTTCCCGGAACGGGAATCCAGGCCCCCGGAGGCCGTAACGGTTGAAGAGGAAGAAGAATTCGAGGTGGAGGCAATCTTGAAGTGCCGACGAAGGGGGGGCCAGACCCAATTTCTCATCAAGTGGAAGGGCTACGGCCCTGAGGACAATTCGTGGGAACCAGCCCATAATGTCCATGCACCTAGGCTTGTCCGGAGGTTTCTTTGTGATCACCCGTGGTGGAGAGATCGGGTGGGCATCCGGAGGTTGCCCGTAGGGGGGGGGGGGCAATGTCAGGGATCTCCTCGATCCCTGCCGCGATGGTCCCGGCGCAGGCGCACTGCTCCACCCAGTACACGGGCACTAGGTCCGGGCCGGCCGCGGCGTTCGAGTTCGCGCATGCGCAGTAGAAGCCGCGGCCGCCCGCTGGGCACCAATGGCAGCGCAGGGCGGGATATTTAAAGGTCCCTGAGCTGTCATTTCGTTTGCCTTCTGGTCTTACCTGCTTCCTGTGATCCTGTACCTGTGCCTAGTAAGTTTATTGACCCGGATTGTTTTTGACCTGCTGATTTCTCCTGCCCAGACCCTTGCTTGCCTGACCTCTCTCCCTGGATGCCCCTCATTAGATCTGACCTCCTGTTGCTGACCTGGCGTGTGACCCGACGATTCTCTGCCTGCTCCCTTGTACCTTACCGTCCTCTACATTACCGACTCGGCCTGTCTGACTACGCACTTGCTCAGCCATCCATCCATCCATCCCATCGGGGTCACCCGACCTCCTCACATCTGGCTCTCCCTGGTTGGAGCCCCTGGCGAACACCCCTACCACTGACAGGTGTGCTCAGTAGAGGCGACCTGGTCTCGGGGTACTACAAGTCCATCCCCACCATCAGGGGCCCTGGTGAACAAGTACCCTGGGGCTTAGACTCCGCGCTCTGGGCACGCCTGACCAGTGGAGTGAACATGTCATTACTGGGGAATAAATCTTACCACAACTCACATCACTACACCAGACATCAAACCTGAGAGGTCAAGAAACAACCCCGCCCCCATTGTGCATGCAGCCCTTCTTCAAAACAAAGTTCTTAACCAACAAACACTAAGGGAGTGAAAAGAACAGCATAAGAAAAGAGCCCCTCACCCAGAGATGGACAGTTCACCAAAGGCAGGTCTGATATTTCTCCACGCCCTTATCCAGACTGCCCAAGGCTCCCTGCCCTTCTCAACACCCCGAATCTTCCCACCCTCACCCAGAAGATCGTGCACCACCAAATCAACAGGGAGGACTTTCTTCCGCAGGGTAATATGACACCGTGCATTCCATATAAAGCAACAAACTATACTAACTAGAAAAACTGTGTCCAAATCAAAGTCCCACCTCGCTGGGAATGCCCCGTACACCCACTCTGCATAACTCATGCAACAGAGAAAGGGGATGCCCAGAACCCTCCCCACCCTTTTATATACTTCTATGTAAAAGGGACACTGGCGCAGAAAGTAGTGCATAGACTCCACTTTACCAACACACTCTGCTCTAGGACAATCCAGATCATCCACAGGGCGGTGCTTCAGGTTCCCTCTCACATAGAACCTTCCATGTAAAGTGAGCCAGGCTTGATCCTTAAACTTCAAAGGGATTCTCTTCAAGTTAATTAAACGCAATCCCTCTCATATTACGGAGCCTGGGCAATCCTTTAAGGCCAGTGACATACTGAAAGCAGAAGCCAAAATCCTCTCCGCCAAAGACTTCCTGGGAAGGGACCTGATATCCTCCACTGTCACCTGCCACTGCCGAAGTATTTTCAGACACGGGGCAACATAAGCTGGGAGACTTTTCACTGGTCCGCCATCTTCCCAGCAACGCAGAAAAGGCTTAAACCAAGATTGAAAAATACCCACCCATCCCGGCAGGGTCTCTGCTAACATATTACCAAGATTGTACTTTAAAAAAAAAAAGAAAACTATTAGGTTGACCATTCCCAGGCCACCCTCCCGCCTGGAAAGGTAAGTTACATTGCATTTGATCAGGTTCAGCCTATTTCCCCATAACAGTTGGAAAAACCAGCTGTAGACCCTTGCATACAGAGATACCAACAAGATACAGACAAAGCTGACATATAAAAAGATCAGGATCAGGTAAGTTTTAATCAAGTCAACCCTCTACCTCATCGAGAGCCTCCATCTCTTCCAGTTCACTACTTTGGCATTGGCATCCACCAACCTGCTTTCCCTATTTCAATGACCATAGTCACCAGGACCAAATTTGATGCCCAACACTTTAGTTATCTGATGGGGCTCCGGGAAGGCATCCAGACGTTTGAAGCTTTCACCCTCCTCACCCATCCAGGAAACGTCCCTCTTTTCATGGTTGACTTTACAGCCAGAAGCCTCCATGTACTGCTCTATCACAGAAACCACCTTCTGCGCCTCCTCAGTCCCAGAGACAAAAGCAGACACATCATCAGCATAGGCCATGACCTTCAAAGGCGGCGCACCAGCAATGCCCAAAGGCATCCCACACAATGATTCACCCTCTAGCCTTCTTACAAGAGGGTCAATTGCAAAAGCATATAGCAGGGGGCTCAAAGGACATCCATGGCGCACATCATCCATCCAGCAGCCCTGAATCACTCCAAAGCCTCCCTGACAGTCAAAACTGATGAAAAGGTTCTTCTACCTTAGACCAAACAGCGCTGATAGCTGGACAACAAATCACCTGCTACGGACAACAAATCCAAAAAAGAATCTTTGCCAAGATCTTTCTATCAACGTTGAGAAAACTGATGGGGCGCCAGTTTTTTTGACAGAAAAATCATAGCGGATTGCCTCATGGAGGGAGTGAACCCTCTTCTAGACAGCTATTAAAAACCTCCACTAAAAAGGGAGCCAGAATGAACGTAAAACACTTGTAAAATTCAGCTGTCAATCCATCTGGCCCAGGTGATTTTTTGGTACCCAGCTTGTCTATAGCACGAACTACCTCATCCGCTGAAATTGGTTCTGTCAAATTCATCAAAAGCAATGTACCATTTCCCAATTCTGGAGTAGAATCCAGAAAGCTTTCCATCCTGTCCCGGCTAAGGTCCTTTCTTCCCAGAAGGTCTGTATAATATGACCTGAAAATCTCCAAGATCCCTAATCTGAACATCACCAGGGAACCCTGGTGATGTTCAGATTAGGCCAATGACCGTCTTAACTGCTATGCCTTGCTTACAGTTTTGGTAAGGATCAGGCGAGTGATATTTCCCATAATCCCTCTCCAGAACTAAGGAGGCATGCTGGTCATATCGACACTTCCTAAGAAGAAGATTCACTTCAGAGATCTCCCCTGGATCTTCTCCATACAAGACCAAGATGATCAATGCTGGTAGGCAATATACATATCAAGCTGCTTCTTGTTACTTATGGACTTGAAAAGTCCAATCGCACTTTGTTTCACAAGCTCCCACCACTCTGACTTACTGCTGTAAAAGTTCAGAACAGAAACCTGTGCCTGAAAACAAATCCTCAAAGGATTGTCTTTTTGGCAATTGTGCGCTTAGACACATGGACGCTGGCAACCATTTTTGTCTCATGACCTGTTAATCTCATTCCCCTCCATCCCTCCTCCCTTTTGAGTAGAATGTGGTCTGTGTGTGAACTGGGGTCACAAGCGAACAGGCACAGCTGAATAAGCTTCATGGTTGTAATCCCTTGACAACCACTTTGCTCTGCCCGGTTGTAAAACCATAACTCAGTCGGTCACGACCTGTAAGCATTACAGCTGGGGTGCCATAAAAAGTACATCCCACATGAGTCATTCTTCATACAAATTCATGAACTTCAGCAGGAACTGGGCACATGGATAAGATGTATATATTCGGATAGGTCATTTTAATATGAGTCACATGACACCTTACATCCCTATGTAGTGCCTACAAGAGGGTAGAAAGCAATCTCTTTTATCCGGAGTGGCAGGATATGCTACAGTTTAGTATCTGTACGTTCGGAATATGATTCTACATATTTATCTGCCAGTTGCTAGGATGCTACCTGTACTTATTGAAGGTTATTGACCATAGTATGAACTTGTGAGGGATTTGGTCATAACCTTGGTCACCGCCTAACACCCATCCCCAAATGAGGCGATTGGCTCTTTGCTTTCAGGAGATACCCCTTTGAGATACTAGGAAAAAGGCACACGTGCCTGGAGAGAAAAAGTGAGATCTCTCCCTTTTAACATCAGGAACCATCTTTGGGAGAAAGGCAACCTTTTTGTTCGGACGATTGGACTCTGCTCAAACCAAGGCAAGTATCCTGCCTTCTGAAACTTCTTTCTTTTATTATAAGGAGTGACTACTTGTGAGCTATTATGAATGAGGTATTCATTAAGCTATTAATTCTTATCTACTAGTATGGTGTACTAAGGTTCGCTGGCACTTACACAAACCCACTTAATTGTGTTGCTATTGTTCAATTGTATAAATTAATTTATAAATCAATTTATAGTGCCGCGCTCCTATTTGCAAAATCCTTAACTATAAATAATCTCACACTTATAAATATACTAAAAGTGCTTAGGTTGATAAATATATAATATTATATCAAATGAATATATGTGACTTATAAAAAATTAAAAAAATATATAAGATAATATTATAAATTAATTAATCAAAATCATAAACTGTGGTGATACACATCACGTGTGATCAATTAATCAATATTGTGCAAATTCATAAGTGGATATACATAAATTAATAAAGTGCATAAATAAAGTCTTTCTATTGGAATCCTCCTGTGCTCTCCTCCTTTTCCATATGCAGCTGCTCATGCATGAGTATTAACAAGCTCTATGAGTATCTCCCATTTCCCCTCCTGGGGACACCTCTTCCTCGTATCCTCCTTTCACCAATATATATCAAATGAAACAAAGAAAGACCATGGTGCCTTATCCTTGTATGAAAAAGTGATTTATTGCTGCCAGGTGCGGTGATACATAGCAGTATATCTACTGCTGATCTTGTATCCACTGCTGACCTGTACCACAATAGTGCCATATACTGCTGTGTATCACCGCACCTGGCAGCAATAAATCACTTTTTCATACAAGGATAAGGCACCATGGTCTTTCTTCTTTGTTTCATTTGATATATATTCCCCATACTGGTGAAAGGAGGATACGAGGAAGAGGTGTCCCTAGGAGGGGAAATGGGAGATACTCATAGAGCTTGTTAATACTCATGCATGAGCAGCTGCATATGGAAAAGGAGGAGAGCACAGGAGGATTCCAATAGATCTATACTATCCCTGGAACATCTTGTTTATGAGCACTATCCCATCAATCCTGGAAGGATTAAAAGTCTATTTGCCTAAATATATTTGGGCAAATATTAAGGTGAGCGCATATTGAGATCACACGGCACCTGGAGGGAGGAAAAAGGAATTCACCTGCACATTTGCACATATTTATAAAAGACTTTATTTATGCACTTTATTAATTTATGTATATCCACTTATGAATTTGCACAATATTGATTAATTGATCACACGTGATGTGTATCACCACAGTTTATGATTTTGATTAATTAATTAATTTATAATATTATCTTATATATTTTTTTTATTTTTTATAAGTCACATATATTCATTTGATATAATATTATATATGTATCAACCTAAGCACTTTTAGTATATTTTATAAGTGTGAGATTATTTATAGTTAAGGATTTTGCAAATAGGAGCGCGGCACTATAAATTGATTTATAAATTTCTTTCTTTTATTTCTCTGTTGTTTTATTGCTCTCTTTATATATATATATATATATATATATATATATATATATATTTGTTACATCTTTTTCTGTAAATATTTTAATTACACCATTTTGACCTTTTTAGTAATAAATCCTATTTTCTGAAAAGTGTTGAACTGTTTCTAAAACTCTTAATGCAAACTAAGAATCCCTGTCTCTGGAGAGTGCTACTGTATGTATTAATCCTATGAATACATCTGTCTGCGGTGGCAGTGTGTATTACAGATGCTTATTCTATTATCATAGTGTTACGTGAAGGGTTAATTGCGTAATTAACCTGACCCAGGGTGCTGGCACATAGATTGTAGTCCAGCGAGCTGGAAAATCTTTGTGCAGGGCGCAGCTGAGAGCGGAAGGTCCTTCGGTCACAAGTTGGTGAGAAGGGCTGGGGTCTCACGCCACGCACCGTCACAGTCTTACCTCTACATATTCCAGGAGAGCCGAGTTCAGTTTGCAGACACCCCTTCCCCTGGGTGGAGTGTCCGAGGCATTCAGAGTCACAGACAAGATACAGTGTTCAGAGAACTCCACCACCCTCAACTCAAGAGCAGAGTTCTCCTTAAAAAAAACCTGTCTATCCTGCCCTCACTATTCCCTCTCTGAAATGTGAACCCCGTGCTGCCAGGGCAGTACTTAATGTGCACATCTACCAGGCCTGCCTGTCTAACCAAATCTCTGAGAAAAATGCTATCATAACCCAGCCTGTCTATGGAGCCTCTCCTGTCTTCAGGCCTAATTATGGTGTTAAAGTCACCTCCAAAGACAACCTGCTGGGACGTAAAAAGGAAGGGCTTGATCTTTGTGAGGAGGCATTTCCTTTCCCATTTTGACCAAGGTCCATAGATATTGATCAGGCGCAGGTCCTGCCCCCTAACAGAGATGTCTAAGACCATGCATCTCCCCATTTCTACCTCAATTACCCACTGACACGTTACCATATTGGTTTTAAAAAGCACCGAAACTCCGCTGCAAGGCTCAGCTGCAAGAGACCAAAAGGAGGGACCACATCTCCACAGCCATTTTGCTAGATGGACATCGGCCAAAGTATTGAGCTAGGTCTCTTGCAAAAATAAAATCTCAGCATCAAACTCGCTGAGCAAAAATAAGGCCATATCACGAGCTCTTGCAGATTTAATGCTGGCAACATTAATGGTCGCCACCTTTAACGGAGCATGAACTGCCATCAGGATGATTGGGGTAGTCGTTTCTTAACCTCTACCACACTCTCATCACCTGAAACAGTTCTTTTCAGGCTATGTGGCTCCTCCTCATCCATAGATGATAAAGAATTGGATAAATCAGATTCCATCTCATCACCTGACAAAACTGAATAGGTGTTGCCAAGAGGGACCCCTCCTGGGTCTGATTCTGAAGAAGAAAGGACAGCTCTTCTCATCCTTTTCTTCTTTTTCTTCCCCTTAACCCTCTCTCACACCTCATTAGCTAAATCCCCTTTAGCAGGATATGAGACATAGGACATAGGCACCCCTCCCTCAGCCCCATTGGCTCCACCCCCATCCAGCACCCTACACTCTCCTGACCACGTTTGTGCTGTTAGGGGACAGGTACTGAAAGTCGAGTAGGCCAAGAGGGAAGATCAGCTAAACCTTCCCCCCTAGCAGCTTCCACTAGTCTGGAGAATCTACGTACTGTAGGATTAGGAACAGGGACAGACTCAGGGATGACATTACTACGGGAAACAGAATCTGACACAACAGACGGAACAGACACAAGCTGGCAACAACAGTTTCCTCCCTAGCATCAGCTGCCTCTCATCTTTTTTATCCAGCCTCTGCAGCTCAGCCTCCAACCCTGTCAGGTTATGTAGTGCCTCTGGGCACTGACTATATGGATGACCCAGCTGCTGACAGAAACTGCACCAAATCTGGGTGCATTCTTTGGCCAAATGGCCAAAATCCTAGCACAGTGAGCACTTCTTGATGGTGCAGGGTGATGCAAAGTTGCCTTTCTCGCCACATTTATTACAAACCTTAGGCTAACCCTGAGAGAAAATGGTCAACCTATCCCTCCCGAGAAAAGCTGAGCAAGGCAGGTACTGAACCACATTACCCAGCACCCTCAATTGCAGTGACACTGTCCAGGCCCCTGTCCATATCCCATGCTCATCAAGGACCTTCCGCAGTGGGGTGAGGACCTCGCCATATCAGCGTAGCCACACTACCAAATCAGCCTCTGGCATGGATTTGTTGTGGACCAGGATCATCACTGATTTTATCAAAGGCTGCCTAAAAAACACCTTTGGCCCCAAACTTCTCCGCTGCTGAAAGCCCCTGCACTTCCTATATCTCTCCCAAAAGAGATCCAGACCTTCAGGTTTTACAAACGATAAATCATATTCACAACTGCCAACTAGGCAGATCAAAGCAAAAACAGAGGCTTTAAACCCCATCTCCAAAATCAGCTCAGCCACCCTCCCCCTTACTGGTGCGGTTCCCCCCCCCCCCCAACCTCAACTGAACAACATTTCTCCTCCTGAATCCACCAACCATCCCACCACCAAACCTCCCAAAATTGTGACCATTAGGATTGCCAACATTCCCTCCACTCCCCTTGGTGCGATTCCCCAAAACAGAAGCATAGCTCCCCACATTCCTCCAAGCAGTAGAAACATTTGTGTGTTTGGATGCATCTGATAAAACTCTAGCAGATACTGATTGTACAGATTCAAGATTGGATAGTGAATCCTCTCTGCTGAGCAGGGGGAGAAATGTCATTTTTACTCTTGCCAGCAATATTAACCCCTTCACCACCGCCCACCACCAACACATCCATTGCTTTACCAGTATCACCAGTCATATTACTTGTTGACACATTCATAATCTTCACAGCAATGTCCTTACTCACTGCTGCAACCATAGAAACTTTAGTTCCAGCTGTCATTTCTTCCCCCAAGAAAGGGCTTTCAGCCCAGGAATGTGCAACCTGTTCAGACATACTAACAAGTGACACACAGGAGACATCCGTGTTTGTCGTTTGCTGTCCACATGATGCAGTGTGCTATTCCCCTCCCCAGCATCAACCAGCTCTGGAACACATGGGGGTTCAGGTGAAGCAGACTCTTTGCAGGTGGCAGTCATCTTGCCTGTAGAGGGACCACTGGTTTCAGCAGGAACAGCAGCAGTAACATCCATCTCTGGGGTGTTTGGTGCAGGTCCATCCACATTCCCCTGATGGTCTGGAGACATTGCTGCAAGGGGTTTTCCCTCCAAGTTGGCTGAGGATTCCTCCACAGCAGAAACTTCCACAGCATGTTGTTTTCAGAACTCCTTCTCATCCGCAGTACTCACCACAGCTGGTGGGGAATATATGTTGGAAGCAGTCATCTTGGTGTACTAGGATTTCTGTACCTCTTCTGTCCATCCTCAGGGACTTCTGAAGGGTCATCAGAAAAGGCAAACCTGTCTGCTCTCAGGGGTAATTCCATCTGCTGGATGAAGGCCAGGGTGCCATGCTCACTCTCAACCCCCTGGCTGGTTACTGCTGACAACTCCGCAGCCTGACATGGGGGGAGAGACGCTGAGGTATGTGGATTCGGGTCAGCCATTACCTGAGGCTGCTGAGCCCCAGAACTCGCTAATGTTTGGTTGGCAACTCTCCGCTCATTGTCAAACCTTTCTTTAAATGCTCCACTTCGGGCTTCTTCAATTTTTCCAATGATAAAGATTGTTTCTTCACCTTTTCCTCCATTCGCTGTAATTCCGGCTTCATGGCCAATCTGTTCTTACTCCAGGCCTGGCAGTATTTGTCTCTGAAGGATTCATGCTCATCCTTCAAAACTTTGTGTTTCCTCAGCTCTTCCAATAGCCAAGAAACAATCAATAATCTTCTGTCTGAATACATCCACATCCTCACCAGTGCCTGGACCCACAGTCAGGTCCTCTTCTTCCTCCTCACTAGGCCTTGTGTCATCAGGTGGATCCCTCCCAGGGCCTCCCCCCAGATCAGGCATGGTTCCTGGGTCAAGCTAGCAGGCATGGCCCAGGCTTGAAAACGCTGGTTCTCAGGGAGAGCGCCTTCAGTGTGTCTTCCTTTTTCTCCCACTAACCACCAATGTAAGGGACATTCTTTCCACTGATCACCAGTGTAAGGGACATTCTTCCCACTGACCACCAATGTAAGGACATTCTTCCCACTGATCACCAATATAAGGGACATTCTTCCCACTGACCACCAATGTAAGGAGCATTCTTCCCACTGACCACCAATGTAAGGGACATTCTTCCCACTGATCACCAATGTAAGGAGCATTCTTCCCACTGACCACCAATGTAAAGAACATTCTTCCCACTGACCACCAATGTAAGGGACATTCTTCCCACTGATCACCAATGTAAGGGACATTCTTCCCACTGACCACCAATGTAAAGAACATTCTTCCCACTGACCACCAATGTAAAGAACATTCTTCCCACTGACCACCAATGTAAGGGACATTCTTCCCACTGACCCCCAGTGTAAGGGACATTGTTCCCACTGATCACCAATGTAAGGAGCATTCTTCCCACTGACCACCAATGTAAGGGACATTCTTCCCACTGACCACCAATGTAAGGGACATTCTTCCCACTGATCACCAATGTAAGGGACATTCTTCCCACTGACCACCAATGTAAGGGACATTCTTCCCACTGACCATCAATGTAAGGGACATTCTTCCCACTGACCACCAATGTAAGGGACATTCTTCCCATTGACCACCAATGTAAGGAACATTCTTCCCACTGCTCCCTCATACATACAGTCATGGCCGAAATTGTTGGCACCCTTGATATTTTTCCTGAAAATCAAGTATTTCACACAAAAAAGGTATTGCATTAACACATGTTTTGCTATACACATGTTTATTCCCTTTGTATGTATTGGAACAAAATATAAAAACAGAGGCAGCAAAAAGCAAATATGACATAATGTCACACAAAACCCCAAAAATGGGCTGGACAAAAGTATTGGCACCCTTAACTTAATATTTGGTTGCACACCCTTTGGAAAACATAACTGAAATCAGTCGCTTCCTATAACCATCAATAAGCTTCTGACACCTCTCACCCGGAATTTTGGACCACTCTTCCTTTGCAAACAGCTCCAGGTCTCTCTTATTGGAAGGACCAACCTTTTCCCAACAGCAATTTTAAGATCTCTCCACAGGTGTTCAATGGGATTTAGATCTGGGCTCATTGCTGGCCACTTCAGAACTCTCCAGCGCTTCTTTGCCATCCATTTCTGAGTGCTTTTTGACGTATGTTTGGGGTCATTGTCCTGCTGGAAGACCCAGGATCTTGGACGCAAACCCAGCTTTCTGACACTGGGCCCTACAGTGCGACCCAAAATCCTTTGGTAATCCTCAGATTTCATGATGCCTTGCACACAGTCAAGGCACCCAGTGCCAGAGGCAGCAAAACAACCCCAAAACATCATTGAACCTCCACCATATTTTACCGTAGGTACTGTGTTTTGTTCTTTGTAGGCCTCATTCCGTTTTCGGTAAACAGTAGAATGATGTGCTTTACCGAAAAGCTCTATCTTGGTCTCATCTGTCCACAAGACGTTTTCCCAGAAGGCTTTTGGCTTACTCAAGTACATTTTGGCAAACTGTAGTCTTGCTTTTTTATGTCTCTGTGTCAGCAGTGGGGTCCTCCTGGGTCTCCTGCCATAGCGTTTCATTTCATTTAAAAGTCGACGGATAGTTCGCGCTGACACTGATGCTCCCTGAGCCTGCAGGACAGCTTGAATGTCTTTGGAACATGTTTGGGGCTGCTTATCCACCATCCGGACTATTCTGCGTTGCAATCTTTCATCAATTTTCCTCATCCGTCCACGACCAGGGAGATTAGCTACAGTGCCATGGGTTGCAAACTTCTTGATAATGTTGCGCACTGTGGACAAAGGCAAATCTAGTTCTCTGGAGATGGACTTGTAACCTTGAGATTGTTGATATTTTGCCACAATTTTGGTTCTCAGGTCCTCAGACAGTTCTCGTCTCCTCTTTCTGTTGTCCATGCTTAGTGTGGCACAGACAGACACACAATGCAAAGGTTAAGTGAACGTCTCTCCTTTTTATCTGCTTTCAGGTGTGATTTCTATATTGCCCACACCTGTTACTTGCCCCAGGTGAGTTTACAGGAGCATCACATGCTTGTAACATTTCTTATTTATCCGCATTGTGAAAGGGTGCCAATACTTTTGTCCAGCCCATTTTTGGAGGTTTGTGTGACATTATGTCGAATTTGCTTTCTTTCCTCCCTTTTTTTGTTTTGTCCCAATACACACAAAGGGAATAAACATGTGTATAGCAAAACATGTGTTAATGCAATACGTTTCGTGAGAAATACATGATTTCCTGGAGAAATATCAAGGGTGCCAACAATTTCGGCCATGACTGTATATATGAGCTCTGATAAAATCAAGGTATGTAGGCTGCATTAGTGGCAAATAAATCAATGTCTATACATGTCATTAGGAGGAGATTCATAATTTGCTGATAGCAGAATAACAGTGGGA
>CATNWA010002817.1:0-21379 GCA_951230385.1 Staurois parvus | reverse complement strand
AAACAAAGGTAAACCAATGAAACAGATACCCCCGAAATGTATTTTTTGTTAAAGAAATGCAATATATATCTAAAGTAAAAGATTTCTATCAATCCATGATAATGAAGATTTAAAATTTAAAAATGAAAGGATTAATGGTCACAGGGGAAATGGTGGTGGGATCTTCCAGTAAAAAACCCTTCCTTGAAGGGTTTCTTAAAAAAAGAATGAATCCTGGAGGGAAAAAGCTGTAAAGAAATAAATAATTTATAAAATGGGCCATCCATTCACCCAAAAAGCCCATTGTGATTGAAGTCTTCTAGTTCACTAGAAGGAGGACGTTTTCATTTTTTTGGGAAAGGTTTAAAACAACCCTAGAAGGGAACTGTGGATAAAGGGAAAAGGGCTCCGATTGGTGGATCCTCCAAACATATGATGACACCCCTGAACTGGAGGAGCTTTTGGGGTGATAAACCCCAATTTGGGGAAACACTGTGTAGACGTTCTCAAAAATCAGCCCACTCCGGTGTGGGGGAAAGTCTCCAGGTGGGTTTAGCCTGTCATTTATCATAGGTAGGAAGTCCAACGGGGATTCCCACGGGACCCCAAAATACTATAGAACCTGTCAGGCCCCCTGTAATGAATTTGTTTCCCCACCAGGCCTATGCAGAATGACAGCTGAGCGGGTCTTCCCATCCGGGGGACACATATGAAGCCCTCCAAGTCTAGTGGCTTGCTGTATCTTTTATATGTCACTGCTGTGTCCCCCAGATGACAAAACATTGTACCCCGGGCCAGCCCGTACCCTTTTGATTGCGTGACCCTCACGTGATCACAGAATTTGTACCAATGAATGGCTTTATTCATTTTGTACTATTGTGATGGTCTTGGTTTTTCACTGGCCCCTACCTCTCTGGAAAAAGTATTCCAAGCATTACTACTTTTCAGTAAAAAAATATTTTGGATTAGTTTTGAACTTTCTCAGTTTGTTGGAGGTATGCCGTGTTCTTTATTTTGGTTTCATATTGAAAAACCTGCCCCCCTGAACCTTATTCACTCCCCTTTTTGTATGTAAAGGTTTCGTCATGTCTCCCCCTTTTCCCCTTCTCTCCTCCAGATGGACATGTTCGTTCCCGAAGCTCTCCTGATATCACATTTGTATTCCCGTCTCTGGACTCGTTCTTTTATCAATCCTTTAGTAAGTGGATCTCCAGAACTGGACACGTATTCTACATGGGTTGTGGTGCCCCTTAGTGTAGTTTATAGAGAAATCGGGACCCCTTCCTCCTGCCCGGTGACCCCTTAGTGTATAAAGATCTTTAGAGGAATCAGGACCTCCTTCCTCCTGCCGGGGGCCCCTTGTGTTATAGATCTATATAGAGGAAACGGACCCCCTTCCCCCTGCCGGGGACCCTTTGTGATAGAAAGATTATCTAGAGGAATTGGGCCTCCTTCCTTTCCCGGGGCCCCCCTAGTGATTTTAAAGACCTATATTGAGGAATCAGGACCTCCTTCCTCCTGCCGGGACCCCCCTGTGTATAAGACCTATATAGAGGAATCGGCCTCCTTCCCCCTGCCGGTGACCCCCTCTGTGATTAAAAAACTACATGGGAATCGGGACCTCCTTCCTTCCCGCGGGGGCCCCCCTGTGTATTGATTTCTAGGGAATGGGACCCCCTTCCTCCGCGGTGACCCTCTAGTGATTAAAGATCTATTTGAGGAAACGGCCCTCTTCCTCTGCCGGTGACCTCTTAGTATGGATCTTATGAGGAAAAACGGGGGCCTCTTCCTCCTTTCGGTGACCCCCTTGTGATATAAGATAATTAGGGAATCAGGGACCTCTTTCCTCCTGCTGGTGACCCCTCTAGTGATAGGATCAATATAGTGGAAATCAGGACCCTCCTTCTTCCTTGTCGGTTGGAGCCCCTCTAGTGATTATAAAGATCATATATAGAGGGATCGGGACCTCCTTCCTCCTGCGGTGACCTCTAGTGATATAAAGATCTATATAGACGGAAATCAGGACCTCCTTCCTCCCGCCGGTGGACCCCTCTAGTGATTTTAAAGTTCTATATAGAGGAATCATATGGACCTCCTTCCTCCTGACGGTGACCCCTTGTGATAGGATCTTTATGGAGGAATCGGGACCTCCTTCTTGCCTGTGACCCTCTAGGGAGAGGATCTATATATAGAGTTCGGGACCTTCTTCTCCTTTCGGTGACCCCATCTAGGGAGTATAAAGATCAATATAGAGGAATCAGACCTCTTCCTCTATGGTGACCCCTTATGATAGGAATCAATATAGAGGAATCAGGACCTCCCTTCCTCCTGCTGGTGACCCTTCTAGTGATATATAAAGATCTAGATATAGAGGGATCGGGACCTCCTTCCTCCTGGCCGGTGGTCCCCTCTAGTGATATTAAGATCTATATTAGAGGATTCAGGACCTCCTTCCTCGCCGCCGGTGGACCCTCTAGTGAGTATTAATTGTAAAGATCTATATTAGTGGACTCATGGACCTCCGTCCTCCTGCCGGGTGATCCCCTCTAGTGATAGGATCTATATGGAGGAATCGGGATCTCCTATCCTCCGGCCTGTGACCCCTTAGTGTTAGGATCTATTTTAGAGGAATCCTCCTGCTTCTTCCTGCCTGTCGGTGACCCCTCTAGTGATTAAAGATCAATATAGAGGAATCAGGACCTCTTCCTCCTGCTGGTGACCCTCTAGTGATAGGATCACTATTGAGGAAATCAGGACCTCCTTCCTCTGCTGGTTGACCCCCTCTAGAATGATATAAAGATCTATATATGAGGAATCGGGACCTCCTGCCCTCCTGCCGGTGACCCCTCTAGTGATATAAAGGATCTATATAGGAGGAATCAGGGACCTCCTTCCTACCGCGGTGTGACCCCATCTAGTGATATAAAGAATCTATTATAGAGGAATCAGGACCTCATTCCTCCTGCCGGTTGACCCCTCTAGTGATATAAAGATCTCTATATAGGGAGATTTTTGGGACCTCTTCCTCCTGCTGGTGACCCCTCTAGTGATGGATCTATATAGTGGTATCGGGACCTTCTTCTCTCCGTGGTGACCCCTCTAGAGATAGGATCTCGTATGAGGGAATTGGGACTCCTTCCTCCTGCCGGGGACCCCTTCTAGTGATATATAGTTATATCTAGAGAATCAGGACCTCCTGTCCTCTGCCTGTGACCCCTCTAGTGATAGGATCTATATAGAGGAATCTGGACCTCCTGCCTCCTGCTGGTGACCCCTCATAGTGATATATAAGATCTTATATAGAGGAATCGGGACCTTCTTCCTCCTGCTCGGTGACCCCTCTAGGTGATTATAACGATCTATATAGAGGAAATCAGTGACCTCCTTCTCCTGCCTGTGGTGACCCCTCTGGTGAGTGATGAAGGATCTATCTAGAGGAATCATGTTTTTTCCCTCCTTCTTGTGCGATTGTGTGCCTGTGACGCCTCTAGGATAGGATCTATATAGAGGGTATCGGGGACCCCTTCTTCCTCCCGACTGGTGACCCCTCAAGTGATAGGATCTATTATAGAGGAGATCGGGACCTCCTTCCTCCTGACCTGTGGACCCTCTTGTGATAGCGATCTATATAGAGGAATCGGGACCTTCTTCCTCCCGCTGTGTGACACCTCTAGTGATAGGATCTATATAGAGGAATCAGGAACCTCCTTCCTACCATGCCGGTGACCTCTCTAGTGATTTAGGAGTTCTATATTAGAGGAAGCAGGGACCTCCGTCCTCCTGCCGGTGACCTCTCTAGTGATAGGATTCTATATAGAGGAATCGGGACCTCCTTCTCCTAGTCGGTGACCCTTAGTCGATCTATAGTTCTATATAGAGGAATCGATTGGACCCCCTTCCTACTGCCGGTGACCCCTCTAGTGATATAAAGATCTATTATAGAGGAAATCAGGACCTCCTTCCTTCCTGCTGGTGATCCCTCTAGTGATATAAAGAATTCTATATAGAGGATTCAGGACCTCCTTCTTCCCGCCGGTGACCCCTCTAGTGTATTTAAAGATTCTATATAGGAGGAATCAGGTTCCCTCCTTCCTTCACTGCCGGTGAACCCCTCTAGTGATATAAAGATCTAATATATAGTGGAATCGGGACCTCCTTCCTCCTGCCGGTGACCCCTCTAGTGTTATAAAGATCAATATTAAGAGGAATCAGGACCTTCCGTCCCTCCTGCTGGTGAACCCCTCCTTAGTGATAGGATCAATATAGAGGGAATCAGGGACCACGCCTTCCTCCTGCGGTGGGTGACCCCTCTAGTGATTAGGATCTATTATATAGAGAATTGGGACTATCCTTTCCTTCCTGCCTGTTGAACCCCTCTAGTGATAGGATCTTATATAGAGGAATCGGGACCTCCTTTCCTCCTGCCGGTTGACCCCTTATAGTGAATTATAAAGATCTATATAGAGGGATCGGGACCTCCTTTCCTCCTGCCGGTGACCTCTCTAGTGTGATAGGATCTATATAGAGGGAATCGGGACCTCCTCTCCTCCTTATTCGGTGGGGGGGGGGGGGAAAACCCCCTCTAGTGATTATATAGATACTATTATAGAGGAAATTCGGGACCTCCTTCCTCCTGCTGGTTGACCCCTCTAGTGATTATATAAAGATCTATATAGAGGAAATCTGGGATCCTCCTTCTCCCCGCCGGATGGACCCCTCTAGTGATATAAAGATCTATTATAGATGAGAGTAATCGAGGACCTCATTCCTCCTGCTAGGTGACCCCTCTAGTGATATATAAGATCCAATATAGAGGTATTCTGGACCTCCTTCCTCCTGCTGGTGACCCCTCTAAGTGATAGGATCAATATAGAGGTGGAATCAGGACCTCCTTCCCTCCTGCTTGGTGACCCCCTCTAGCTGAGATTAGAAGTATCTATATAGAGAGCGGATCGGGACACTCCTTCCTCCTGCAGCAGGTGACCCTCTAGTGATATAAAGATCTAATATAGTGGCGAATCAGGACATCCTTCCTCCTGCTGGTTGACCCCTCTAGTTGATAGGGATCTATATAGAGGATTCAGGACCTCCTTTCCTTCCTGCCTGTGACCCCTCTAGTGATAGGATCTATATCGAGGAATCGGGGACCTCTTCCTCCTTTTTTCCTGCCGGTGGACCCCTTCTAAGTGATTATAAAGATCTATATAGAGGAAAGTCAGGACCTCCTTCCTCCCGCTGGTGACCCCTCTAGTGATTAGGTTGCATATATAGAGGTATTGGGATCTCCTTCCTCCTGCCTGTGGACCCCTCTAGTGGATATGGATCTAATATAGAGGATTCGGGAACCTTCTTCCTCCCGCTGGTGACCCCTCTGTGAGTGGATTCTATTATTGAGGATATCGGGGGATCCTCCTTCCTCCTGCCGTGTGACCTCTGTTTAGCGATTTATAAAGATCTATATAGGAGGATTCAGGACCTCCTTCCCTTCCTGCGACGGGGATCACTCTTCTTGTGATTAGGATCTATTATAGAGGAATCGGGACCTCCTTCCTCCTTGCGGTGACCCCTCTAGGTGATTATATAGATCTCTTTTAGAGGGAATCATGACCCCCTTCCTCCTGCCGGTGACCCCTCTAGTGATTATAAAAAGATCTATATAGAGGAATCAGGACCTCCTTCCTCCTGCTGGTGATCCTCTAGTGATATAAATGATCTATATAGAGGATTCAGGGACCTCCTACCTCCCGACGGTTGACCCCTCTATGTGATATAAAGATTCTATATAAGAAGAATCCAGGACTTCCTTCCTCCTGCCGGTGACCCCTCTAGTGATTTATAAAGAATCTATATTAGAGGAATTCGGGACTCCTTTCCTCCTGCCGGTGACCCCCTCTAGTGATATAACGAATCAATATAGAGGAATCAGGGACCTCGTCCTCCTGCTGGTGACCCCTCTAGTGATGAGGGATCAAATATAGAGGAATCAGGGACCTCCTACCTCCTGCCGGTGACCCCCTCTTTAGTGTTCGGTTCTATTTAGAGGAATTTGGTGTCCTCCTTCCTTCCTGCCTGTGACCCCTCTAGTCGATAGGCTCTATATAGGAGGACTCGGGACGGGACTCCCTTCCTCCTGCCGGGGTGAACCTCTTAGTGATATAATGATCTATTATAGAGGGATCGGGACTCCTTCCTCCTGCCGGGGTGACTCCTCTCTAGTGATAGGCTCTTTATAGTGGAATCGGGACCTCCCCTTCCTCCTTTCGGTTGACCCCTCTAAGTGATATTATAGATCTATATTAGAGAAGCGGGACCTCCTTCTCTCTGCTTGTGTGACCCCTATAGTGATATAAAGATATATTATAGAGAGATATTCAGGACCTCCTTCCTCCCGCGGTGACCCCTTTAGTGATATAAAGACTCTATATAGAGGAATCAGGACCTCCTTCCTCCTGCTGGTGACCCCTCTAGTGAATATTAAAGATCAATATAGAGGAATCAGGACCTCCTTCTCTGCTGCTGGTGACCCCTCTAGTGATAGGAAATCAATATAGAGGGATTCAGGACCTCCTTCATCCTGCTGTGAGACCCCTTCTAGTGATATAAAGATCTATATAGAGGGATCGGGACTCCTGTCCTTCCCTCTGCCGGAGACCCCTTCATTGTGATATTAAAGATCTATATAGAGGTAATCAGGACGCGCCTTCCTCCTGACTGGTTAACCCCTTAGTGATAGGATCTATATGGAGGAATCTGGACCTCCTTCCTCCTGCCTGTGGACCCCTCTAGTGATAGGATCTATATAGAGGAAATCGGGGATCCTCCTTCCTCCTGCGGTGAACCCTCTAGTGATATAAAGTATCTTATATTGAGGAATCAGGAACCTCCTGCCTCCTGCCTGTGACCCCTCTAGTGATAGGATCTATATAGATGATATCAGGGACCTTCCTTCCTCCTGTTTGGTGACCCCTCTAGTGTTATAAAGATCTATATATAGGAATCAGGACCTCCTTCCTCCTGCTGGTGGACCCCTCTAGTGATTATAACGAATCTATATAGAGAAATCAGGACCCTTTCCTTCCTCCTGCTGGTGACCCCCTCTGGTGATATAAAGATCTATATTTAGAGGAATCATGTCCTCCTTTTTGTGGATGATTGTGTGCAATAGAGGCATGGGATCGGCTGTATATGACAGCCATCATAGGGCTTGTTTAGGTCTCTGCAATGTTCCCTTCTGGTCCTTCCCCCCCACCTCCTTTGTACATGGAATGCAAAGCTGTATGGTTTGAACGGAGGTCAACAGGATCTCTTTCCTTAATATAAAAAACACAGATAGATCATCTCCAGGGCTGTACATCCTCTAATTAGTTCTGGTTCCAGGGGGTCTGCTGCGGAAAACCACTTCCCTCTGCTGGATCATAAAAACAATTTACTCTAGTTCAGTCTTGACCTGATAGTGCCATCTAGTGCAGAGCGTTGCCATAAACGTACATTCCTCAAGAGAACAGTTTTCATACAATGCATTACACTTCTGCAGAAACTGGGCACATTAATATGATGTATATATTCGGACGGGTCACTTTAATATGAGTCACACAAAGACCTTACATCTCTATATTAGTGACCTACAAGTGGAGATAGAAGCCGTCTCTCTTCCTCCTGGTGTGACAAGGAGGGTGCGCTATGTTTGGTATCGTTGTGTTTGGAATATATTCTGGAATATAAATATCTAAATATTTAATCTGCCAGTTGCTAGGATGCTGCGTTGTAACCTATTGAAGGTTATTGGACCTTTAGTAATGACATTGGTAAGGGATTTGGTCATAACCTTGGTTACGCCTAACCACCCCTCCCCCAAACTGGATGATTGGTCTCATTTGTTCTCAGGGAGAACACCCCTTTAATATGGTGATAAAAGACTGACAGCCTGGAGAAAGACAGGCTCTCATTTCACATCAATCAGGTACCATCTAACAGACTTGAGAGGCCAAGGCAATTCTTTATGTTTCAGACAATTGGACTCTGGCTAAACCAAGGACATTGCAAGTATTCTGCCTTCTGAAACTCCTTTCTTTTAGTTTCTCTGTTGTTTATATGTTCTCTTTATTATCTTTGTATACTTGTTTTTTCTGTAAATTATTTTAATTGCACCATTTTGCTGGAGACGTAGAAGGGGGAAATGGGCGCTAATAGGCTGCAGGAGATTCCGCTAGAGACACTAGAGAGGAAATGGGCGCTAATAGGCTGCAGGAGATCCGCTTAGACATAGAAAGGGAAAATGGGAGCTAATAGGCTGATGCAGGAGATTCCACTGGAGACTTATAGGGAAATTGGAGCTATTAGGGCTGCAGGAGATTCCGCTGAGACATATAGGGGAAAAATAGAAGCTAATAGGCCTGACAGGAGATCTGCCGAGAGACATAAGAAAGGGAATTGGGAGCTAATAAGGCTGCAGGAAGGATCCGCTGAGACATAGGAATGGGAAATGGGCGTTAATAGGCTGCAGGAGATCTGCCTGAGACATAGAAAAGGGAAATTTGGTTGATTAATAGACTGAAAGGAGATCTTCTGTGAGATGTAGAGAGGGAAATGGGAGCTAATAGGCTGACGAGAGATCTGCTGAGAGTAGTAGACAGGGAAATGGGTGCTAATAGGCGCCTGCGGGAGATCTGCTGAGACATATGAGAGGGAAAAATGGGTGCTAATAGGCTGCAGGAGATCTGCTGAGGTTAGACGTAGTTTGACGAGAGGGGATATGGGTGTCGAATAGGCTGGCAGGAGGATCTGCTGAGACATAGGAGAGAGGAGGAAATGAGGAGACTAATAGGCTGCAGGAGATCTGCTGAGACATAGAGAGGAAAATGGGAGCTATTAGGCTGCAGGAGATATGCCAGGAGAAAATTAAAAAATTGAAATTAATGGATGTGCAGTGTAGCAATATGTTATTATGCTGTGTATGGGCCTCTAGGGGTCTCACTACTTCGATACTGGTATAAAACTGTGTTATTGCCTCTCTTTGGTTGTAGTTCTAGGCAGACACATGTATAATGGCAGCTAGGTGCATTCCTAATAAAAATGACTGCTACTATACTACAGGTGTGTGAGCATACTGTAGCAGGATCAAACATAAACAGAACATAGGTGGCAGCTGGGCACTGGACCTCTGAATTGCAAGTCTTTCTGTCTACAAATTACTGATTGTGTGACACTAGAACTGTACAGAGGAAATCAGCAACTGTAAGTACAGGAGTTCCCTATCAGGACTGCATTATGGAGAGTGGCCTGTGGAAACCCCCTCAGAGTACTGGATGTCACTTCTTCCAATCTGCTCACAGACATGGAGACACTGGAAGGAAGTGTTTACTCTGTATGTGGATCTGTACAAGTGGCACCCAGAGATGATGCAGAGGGAAGTAAAGCTGTTTTATTACTTTGTTTGGGGGAAAAAAAGGCATGAGAACTAGATGAGACCCTGCTCACCAGGGGACAGCATTGGCACTGACAGACATACTGCAAGCATTTTGACAAGCACTGTTGACCCCAAATAGAATGAGACAGTGGTGAGGATACATGTCTTCTCAAGGAATCAAGAGATTGGGAGAACAGTGTGGACAGATTTGTGACAGAGCTGAGGAGACTGGCTGCAACCTGTGGATTGGGGGACATCAGGGGACTCCCTTATCCGAGCGCAGGATAGTGTGTGGCATCAGAGGACTCACCTCAGTGAAAGATTACTGAGGGAGGACGGAAGAGCTGGCGCTGGAGAGAGAAGTGTATACCAAACTGCCAGGGCTGCATGAGCTGACGTAAAGGACAGGGCTGAAGATGATGAAGGGCACAGTGATGCCTCAGTTACCATGCAGGATCTGGTGAAGTGCCAGAGCAAGGTCCAGGCTCTCTGGTGAGCTCAGTTAAAGTGTAAGATACTGTGGCAAAAGACATGAAGAGGACAAAGAGAACATCGTTCCAGGCGTGTGGATGTGGAGACTGCAGGACTTGTGGCATAGATGAACCACTTTTCAGCTTGTGTGCAGATTCAAAAACTCAGCAAACAGTACAGTACAAGTCCCACACTGTGACCCAGGAGACACAGGACAAGGTCCACACAGAGTGACCAGGACAACAGGACGAGTCCACACAGTGACCCAGGGACACAGACGAGGACAGCACAGAGGGCATCACATAGGCTGCAAGCCCTGCAGTTCTGCAGCAGAGAACGTCAATGTAGTCAATCAGCCAGTAGCCAATGATGCAAGAGCAGATCTTTGCGAATATTTTTGGTGGTATGAACAGCCCATTAAGATTTCAGCTGGATGGTTGGAAAGCAAGCTGCAATGTCATTCCATTTAACTTTGAGCTTAACAATACAGGTTCCCATTGAGCCCTCTGATAAGGTACTGGTCATGTACAACAAAAGTGTTCTGAAACCATGGGGAACATGCAAGCTACAATGAAGAAATCCACGGAACAGAAAGAGCTACAGAGTGCGAGGTTTACTGTGTGTGCAGGACGACCATCACATTCCTTTTGATGTTAGTTAAAGCAGTTCAGGCTATGGACTTAATAAAAATAAAGGTAGCAAGGTGACGTCCATAACTTCATGTGCTCTGGAAGTGTCTGAGGAAGAGTATACTCATAATCCGGAAACAAAAAGGCAGATATACATTTTGGATTTTTCACCACCATTAATAAAAACAGAAGTTGGAGTAAGTAGTTTGCTGATTTATTTGAAGGTGATGGGTTAGCCTGGAATGGTAAATACAAACCTAGACATTGACCATACAATACAGCCCTACCCAGGTGGACTGCCTACAAGAAGAGTAACTGTGCCTTAAGCAAGCTTCTTAAAGAGGGAGAGAACTGCAGGATTTGTACAGCAGAGCTTGATGATAGCAACCAGTACAGGGAAAGCATGCAGGGATCTGCCTACAGCAGAGGTAGGGGTATAGACCGCACCTGGGTACAGGAAAGCACACTGCAGGATTGCACACTGCAGAGGTATGACAGCCACCGGTACAGGAAAGCACTGCAGGATTTGCACAGCCGAGGGTATGCATGCACCAGGGGGGGGGGGGGGGTATTTTGGGGTTAGGGGTAGGGTTTTGCTGGGTTATAGTTTTAGGGTACAGGTGTAGTGGGGTGGTTTTTGGGGGGTTTAGGTTAGTGGAAGGGGGTATGGGGGGGGGTTTTGCGGGGGGGACGGAGGGGTGGGTTGGGGGTTGAGGTGGGGGGCTACCAGGGGTGTGGGGTATAGTTTTAGGGTACAGGAAAGCAGCAGCAGGATTTGGCACGAGCAGAGGTATGGATAGCACCAGTACAAGGAAAGCACTGTCTGGATCTTGCACAAGCAGAGGTATGATAGCACCAGTACAGGGAAAGCACTGCAGGATCTGCCACAGCAGAGGTTATGATAGCGCCAGTACAGGATAAGCACAGACTGGTATCAGCTGTTTGGTTGATAGTGAAAAAAAACCATCAGGCAAGTTAAGAATATGCATTGATCCTAAGCCACTGAAACAAGGCCCTTATAAAAGAAATCACTACTCCAAGGCCAACAATAGAAGATATTCTACCAGATCTATCAAAGGCTAAAATATTTTCGGTATGTGATGTGGAAAAATGGGGTTCTGGCACGTGGTGAAACTGGAATAAGAAATCAAGTTTATTAACAGCATTTTCTTCCCCATTTGGGACGCTATAAGTGGCCTGAGTAATGCCAATGGGAGTAAGGCCTGGCTCTCAGAAGTGTTCAACATAAATTGATGCAAGCTGTTGGAAGGACTGTCTGGAGTAAAAAATAATTGCTGATGATATATCTATATAGTTGTGGGAAGGTGATGATCTAGGAATTCCGCCAAACAAAGGATTTCACAATAAAAAGATGATACAATCTTAGACAGATGTAGAAAAAAACAAATCAAACTGAACCTGGATAAATTCAAAACTAAAAATGACAGAGGTAGCCATATTAAATTGGACATCTTCTTACCTCAAATGGTTGGTTAAGAAGTCGATCCTGAGAAAGGTGAGGGGCAATAACAGGACATGCCGACTACCTTACAGGTGATAACGTGGAGTACAACGCTTCATGGGCATGGTTGAATTTATCTTTCCAAAATTTTGCAAGCCATTTATCAGACATGTGTGGTGCCACTGATGAACTGCTAACTCATCCAAAGACGTTACTCTGGGGAATGGACAGAAAAGCCATGAAAATGCTTTTCAGTCAGTGAAAAATGCTATTGCAGATCGCAGCAACGCTTAAATATTTTTGATCCAGATCATCAAGCAGTTGGTAGTACAATGTGATGCCTCAGGAAAAACCGGGCCTTGGTAGCCACACTAATGCAGGAATAAACAGCCTATCACATATGCAAGCCGTGGAGCATTAACTCTAAAACAGAGCAAGGATTCGCTCTAATCGGAGATGGATCTACTGGCTGGTAGTATTTGGGTTAGAGAAATATTTCACCAGTACACCTACGGTCCACACGTGTTGGTTGCATTCAGAATCACATGCCTTTAGAAAGTATTACAAAGAAGCCACTACTGAATGCCCCAAAAAGACTGCAGCGTATGCTGTTTAAGGATTCCAGAAATTATGATTTGAAACATTTGTGACAACTGTCCAGGGATGGATTTAATGATTGCAGATGCCCTATAGCAGAGCTTACTTACCCATCACAACATGAAGAGAAAAAAAGACATTGGAAAGCATCAATATTGTGGTGGAATATCTGTCTGTCTCAAAAAGACAGGTCTGAAACAAATACAAACCGGCACAGCGGAAGATAAAACTCTTTACAGATCCTAACGACTGTCATCTTGAAGGGATGGCCACAAAACACAAGCAGCATGCTCCAATGGAGGTTTCTCCATTTTTTCACATAAGAGATGAAACTTCTATGTGCAGACATGGAATCATCTTTAAAAGGAGAAAGGGCCTGTCCCATACCACAATCACTTAGGAAGAGGACATTATAGAAAGATTGACACTCGACTCACTTAGGTTGTAGAAGGTTGTCTACGTCGTGCACGAGAAATATGTTTATTGGCATGGAATGAATGACCACATAAAAATCTTTATAGCAACAGTGTGAAATATGTGCATCGATGCATTGATAAGCACCGAAGAAAAGAGACATTGCAAACCACATCCAATTCCAAAACAGGACCATGGGTCAAAAGTGAGGAACAGATCTGTTTCACGTGGAATACGACAGAAGACTATCTGGTAAACTGTGGTCTAATTGTTCCAACGTCTGGGAGGTAGACTACTTACAGGACACAAGGGCCAAAACGAGTCATTAAAAAACCTCAAGGCCCATTTTGCCAGATATGGCATTTCCGGATATTGTGTTCTCTTGGACAACGCCGCTCAATTTACATTCGGACAGAAATTCAAAAAATTCAGGGAGATGGTGGGAATTTGTGAGCACCAGAACATCATCTCCTGGATATCCACAGAGTAATGGTTTTTAAAAGCCGGTAGATAGTCAGCAGTTAAAAACAGCCAAAAATGACTCATGGCAAAAAGGCAAAAACAGGCAGGTACAGAGATATACCTGTCTAAACTGGACCACAGAAACACAACACACACACAGGGCCTAGACACCAGTTCCGAGCACAGCGGCTTATGAGTAGACGTTACGAAAGGACTCTACTTACCCAACTGCAGGGTCAACTACCTAAAGCCAAAGCTTGTGGGCAATTGGTTAATAGCCAAAACTAACGAAATGGATCAAAGATAGGCAAGCTTTCTATTATAATAAATCTGCAAAGATCTGCCTGTTCTCCAGAGCAATGACACTGTACGGATTCAGCCAATAGGCAACTATGACAAACATCTGGAAAAAGCGAAGGTTGTACAGAAATTGGGACCACGGTCCTATGAAAATTATAACAGAGGGAAGGGAAAAAAGTGGAGGAGAAATCGGAGACTCCCGGGGAAAAACACCAAAAAGGACATTTTTACAGGGCCCTGGGAAAGTTTTTGGACCCTCAAAGAAAAGGGGTATGAAAAAACCAAAAAAGGGAAAACAGGGGACTGCTGAGGAAACATAGGGGAAAAGGGCTCTTGGAGGGGAGAGACAGTCCCAGAAAAAAAGACTGCCAGGGAAACAGGAAAAACCCCCCGATTTTGGGGAAGAAAAACCCCATATGTTTCGAAAAAAGGGTGGCGAACAATCAGAAAGCCCGGCCCCTCCTCAAGGATTAAATCTAACTTTTTACAGTTGCCTATGTTCTACTTCACCCAAAAATTTTTTTTTTTGTTATATTTCATTGTTTTTTTTTATTTAAAAGAGAAAAGGATTTAGCCCAAAATGTTATATTGGGTGGGGTAGGCCCTTGGGGGTCTTTACTTTCTTAGATATGGTACAGCCCCGTGTTTTTCCCTCTCTTTTGGTTTGTAATTTTTAAAGGCAGCCCCAAAGTATAATGGCAGCTAAGGAGTTTAAAAAAATTTTTTCTCCCTTTTAATAAAAGTGTTTTGGATTGAGAAAGGGTCCCACTAACAGAAAAGAAGGGGGGATTTTGGGGTGTTGTTTCTTTTTGGGTATGAAGGCGGGAATTTAAGTAGTAAAATTTCCCTTTTTTGGTTTGAAGGGGGGGTATTCTGGGTAGCTGTCTCGGTTCTTAAAATGAAAGGGTGGGACTTTTTTGGGTTGTCTGTCTTTGGTCTTTGATATGGGAAGGGAAAAGGGTGTTCTGGTTTGTCTGTCCCTCTTTATATGAAAGGTGGGACAAATTTTGGGTAGTCTTTTCTTCTCTGTTTTTAAGGACGGGACATTCTGGGGGAATCCTTTTCTGTTTCTTTGATTTTGAGGGGGGGACATTTGGGGGGGTCTGTTCTCTCTGATATGAAGGCGGGGTATTTGGGTAGTTGTTCCTCTTTCTGATATGAAGGGTTTGGGCATTCAGGATGTTTGTTCTTCCCGATATAAAAAAGGGTTTGGGGCTTTTTGGGTAGTCTGTCTTTCTGGGTTGGAAGGGTTTGGGGGATTTTTGGGTTTTTTTTTTCTTGTTTTCTGATATGGGCGGGGGTGACCCAAACTGGGTAGTTGTTCATTTTTTTGATATGAAGGATGGGCATTCTGGGTAGTCTGTCTCTCTCGATATGAAGGTGGGACATTCCCGGGGGAGTTGTTCTTGTCTTTGAATGACGGGAAGGGACATCTGGGTAGTCTTTCTTTTTTGATAGGAAGGAAGGGGAAAATTCTGGGTTTGTCTGGGCTTGGTTTCTGATATGAAGGATGGGACATTTGGGTAGTCTTTTTCCCAGTTTTCTGATAAAGAAGGACGGGACATTTGGGTTGCTGTCTCTCCCCTTTATATGAAGGGGGGACATTTGGGTTGTTGTCTCTCTTGATTGAAGGGGCGGGGCATTCTGGGTTTGTCTGTCTTTGTTCTTTTGTTTTGAAAAACGAGGGAAAAAATTTGGGTTTGGGCTGTCTTGTCTTTTGATATGGGAAAGGGCGGGGGCATTTTTAGGTTTGTTTGTTCTCCCCTGAATTAAAAGGGTTTGGGGGCCCTTCTGGGTTTGTTTTTTTTGATGGAAGGAAAGGGAGAATTCTGGGTGTTTGTTTCTGTCTTGTTTTGAGGGGGGGCACTTGGGGTAAATTGTCTCCTTTTTTTATAGGGAAAGGGTTTGGGAAAATTTTTGGGTAGTTGTCTCAGTCCCCTTTATTTGAAGGCGGGAATTTTGGGTTGTCTGTCTCCCCTTGATTTTGAAGGGGCGGGGCAAACTGGGTGTCTGTTTTCCTGAAAATTTTAAGGACGGGAATTTGGGGTTTTTCTGTTTTCTTTTATATTTTAAAGGGGGCCCGGGGCATTCTTTGGGTAAGGGCTGTCTCAGTCTCGGGTTTGAAGGATGGGGGAATTCTGGGTGTCTTTTTCTTCTCTGATATGAAGGATTTGGGGCCCTTTGGGGGACTCTTTTTCCCCTTTTCATGGGGATGGGGAACTTAAAGGGTTTGTCTGTCTCTCTTGATATGAAAGGGGGGACAATTTGGGGGAGTGTTTTTCCCGATTTTAGAAGGGCCCCTGTTTTTATTTTGCCCCTTTTGTTTTTAATTTTTGTGTTTTGTGTCTTTAAGATTTTTATCTGTAGTTTAAAAAAAACTTTTTTTCTTTTCCCCGGTTTTTTTTTAAAAAAGTTTAAACAAAATATTAAAAAAGAAAAGGCCAAAAAGACACGCCCTGCGGGGCTTTTCAATTTTCCAAGATAAAAAAAAATGGGAAAAAAAAAAAAACATTCTGGGTTTTTTTTGTCTTCTTGATATGAAGGCCCGGGACTTTTTGGGTAGTCTGTCTCTCCCCTGATAAAGAAGGATGGGACCCTTTGGGTTTGTCCGTCTCTCTGTCTCCCGATTAAGGAATTTGGGGCCTTTTGGGGGTAGTCTGTCTCTCTGTCTTGATATGAAAAAACGGGAATTCTAAGTGTATATCTTTTGTTATTGAGGAGGGAAATATTTTGGGTAAATCTGTTCGGTCTTTAAAAAGAAGGATTTGGGGGCCCTTCGGGTGTCTTTTCTCGGTCCCTTTTATTTTTGAAGGACGGATGTTCTGGGTAGTCTCTCTCCCCTCTGATATGAAGGACGGGACATTTTGGGTAGTCTGTCTCAGTCTCTGGAAAATCAGGGGGGACGTTTTGGGTAGGGCTGTCTCGTTCTTTAATGAAGGTGGGGCTTCTGGGGTTTTGGGCTGTCTCTCCCCTGATTGAAGGAAGGGGGCATTTGGGTAGTCGGGCTCTCTCCCGATTTGAAGGCCCGGGAAAAATTCTGGGTAGGTTTTGTTTTCCCCGAATGAAAGGGTGGGCTTTTGGGTTTGTCTGTCTCTCTGTCCTTTATATGAAGGGTTGGGGGCATTTTGGGTAGTCCTGTCTCCCCTGTTCTTTATATGAAGGACGGGACATTCTGGGTAGTCGTCTTATTGATATGAAGGGTGGGAAATTCTGGGTAGTTGTCTCTCTTGATATGAAGGACGGGATATTCTGGGTAGGGCTGGCTTGGTCTTGTAGAAGGAGGGACTTTTGGGTTTGGTTTTGGGCCCGGTCTTTGATTCTGAAGGACGGGGGCATTTGGGGTTTGGGCTGTCCCCAGTCTTGTTTGGGAAGGGTGGGACATTCCGGGGGAGTCGTCCCTCCTGTTGATAAGGGGTAGGACATTTCTGGGGGAGTCTGTCTCGGTCCTTGATTTTGAAAAGGGGGGACATTTGGGTGTTTTTTGTCTCGTTCTCTGATATGAAGGACGGGGGGAAAATTTTGGGTAGTCTGTCTCGTTCTTGAAAATGAAAGGGCGAGGAAAAATTTTGGGGAGTCTGTTTTGTCTTGATAAAGAAGGCAGGGGCATTAGGTTTGTTTTTCTCTTCTGATTGAAAGGGTTTGGGGCATTTGGGTTTGTCTGTCTTCTTTATAGGAAGGATGGGAAAATTTTTGAGTTGTCTGTGTCTCTCTCTCTCTGATATGAAAAAATGGGGCATTTGGGGGAAAACTGTTCGGTCTTGATATGAAGGACGGGAATTTGGGTTTTTGGGCTGTATCATTCTCTGATATGGGAAAGGGGTGGGACATTTGGGGAGCTTTTTCTCGTTCTCTGAAAAGGAAAAGGCGGTACATTTTGGGGAGTCTGTCTCGTTCTTGATATGAAGGACGGGACATTTGGGTTTTTGCGTCTCTTTTCTGATTTGGGAAGGGAGAGACCATTTTTTGGGGAGTCTGTCTCTCTCTGTATGAAGGACGGGACATTCTGGGTAGTCTCCCCTCTGTTTTGAAGGTGGGACATTTTTGGGTTTGGGCTTTTCTCTCTTTTGATATTTAAGGACGGGGGGGCCCTTTGGGAAATCTGTTCTCTCTGTCCTGAAGGACGGGGACATTTTTGGGTAATTTTCTGTCTCTCTCTGATTTGAAGGAGGGGGAAAATTTTGGGTAAGGGCTTTTTTCGTCTCTGATATGAAGGAGAGGGAAATTTTTGGGTTTGTCTTTTCTCCCCTTGATATGAAGGAGGGAAAATTCTTGGGGGTCTGTATCTTCTTTGATATTTTAAAGGGTGGGGCATTCTGGGGGAAATCCCGGGCTCCCTTCTCTGGGTATGAAGGCGGTACATTTGGGTTTGTCTGTTCGTTCTTGATTGAAGGAAGGGGAATTTTTGGGTAGTCTGTCTCTCTTGATATGAAGGAGGAATTATGGGGAGGGGGGCACATTTTGAGGTTTTCTTGTTTTATTATGCATTTTTTTTTTTTTTCTTATGTTCTGTGTCTTTTTTGACTTTTCTATCTGTAGGGAAAAAATCTTTTTTTCTATTTCAATGGTTTTTTTTTAAAATTTTTAAAAAGTTTTAAACAGAGGCAATAAAAACGCCCAGCAGGGGTATCAATTGCACAAAAAAACAAAATGCAAAATAAAAAAAAAAGGGGGGGAAAAACAATGCTTAATGCCAACGGGGGAAAAGGGGACGCCCCGCAAAGGGGGCCCTCAATTTGGCAATAAGTTACAAAAAATTTAAGGGAATGATTTATAACAAATAAAAAAGCAGCTGTCCTAGTCCACCCCAAAAAAAGAAAAGAGAGAAAAAGGAAAAGAAAAAAAAAAAAAAAAAAAGAGGGGGGGGCAAAAGAGCGGGATTAAAGAGGCCAAAACCGAAAGCCATTACATCCCCAGGGCTAGCCGGGGGAGTGGGGAAAGGCTTTTTGCAAAAACCCCGGCTCCTTTTTTCAAAAATTTTTGTGGGAAATTTATTGCCGGGTTTCTCGACTTTTGTTCCTTGAGCATTTTAGTGGTCATACGATCCCGCACCCCCCGAAAAGGGAAACGGGGCTCTTCCAGGGCTGGGCAATTTTTTAGTGGGTGATGAAAACAGATAGGAAAACCAAAATTCTTTCTGGTGGGGCCAAGAGGCCCGGTATGGGCAATGAAGCAAAAAACATACCGAACATCCCGGCGAAAGAAAGGTTAAAAAAACTTTTTTTAAAAAAGTTTGTTGATAAGAGTTTGGTTTTTTGTTTCTTACATTTTTTAGTTTTTTGGAAAATTCCCCGGTATCTCTGTAAGGGGATACAAAGCAGGAATGGTTATTAGGGGGACATTTCTTGGGGCTGCAGTTCCCCTGAAAACCACCAAAGGGTGGTGATTCATTTTTAATACCCCGACAGGACTTCTCTATGGAATTCCCGGGCAGGAAATGTTTTCAGGAAAAAGACAGGAAAATGATCTGGAATAAAGTAAGGGCGGGTTTCCCTTTTGGTTTTTTGAAGGAGATCGGAGGGGGTTGCTGGGCGTGGGGGGAGTAAAAAGAGGGAATTATTATTATACGGAAATTTATGGCGCTAACAGGGTTTTTTTTCAGCGCCCTTTTCAATATAAGGAGGGGACTAAAAGGCAACAATACGGGTCCCTTTCAAGAGGGATTTTTAGGCCCGATCCTGGGGCTTATTAATCTAAGAGGGGAGGACGGGGCTAGAGCAGGGGTGGGCAAACTTTTGACTTGAGGGCCGCAATGGGTTCATAATTATTGGACCCGGGGCCGGACCAAGAGTAGATGAGGTTGTGTATGAGTCATCCATAGTAAGTATAGTAAGATTCCCCATTATGTAAGCAAGTAATTAATCCCCCATATAGCTAATTCATCCCCCATATAGTAATTCATCCGCCCATATAGTAATTCTCCCCACATATAGTAATTCATCCCCATAGTTAATTCATCCCCCATATGTAATTCTCCCCCATTATAGTAATTCGTCCCCATATAGAAAGTCCCCCATATGTAGTCCCCCATATAGTAATCATTGCCCTATAGTAAGTCCCCATATAGTAAGTCCCCTATTAGTATTCATTCCCATATAGTAAGTCCCCCATCTAGTAATCATTCCCATATTGTAGTCCCCCATCTAGTAATTCATTCCCCATTATTGTAAGTCCCCCATATAGTAATGCATCCCCCATTATAGTAAGTCCCCCATATAGTAAATATCCCCCATATAGTAATTCATCCCCCAATAGTAGTTCCCCATATAGTAATTTCATTCCCCTTTAGTAAGTCCTCCATAATAGTAATGTCATTTCCCCATTATAGTAAAGGTCCTAGTCTCTCCATATAAGAAATGAGCCATTCCCCCCATATAGTAAGAGAAGGCGTATTGCTAATTCCCCCCTCCCCCATAAAGTAAGTCCCCATGTATCATTCATCCATTCCCCATATAGTAAGTCCTCCTTATAGTAAATTCATTCCCAGATAGTAAGTCCTGCATATTAGTAAGTCTTCCCCCATTATTGGTAAGTCCTCCATATAGTAGTCATCCCCATATTAGTAATTCACCCATATAGTAATTCATCCGCCATATAGTAAGTCCCCCATATAGTAAATTCATCCCCCCCATTAGTAAAGTCCCCCATATAGTAATTATTCCCCCTATGTTTAAATCCTCCATATGTAAAATTTTTTCCCCCTATAGTAAGTCCCCCCCTTTAGTAAGTCCCCCCCGTGTAAATTCCTTTCTCCGCGCGTTTTCCCCTCGTTTTCCCCCCGGCCCTTTCTGGTCCTTTTGGGGGGATGTGAGAGGGAAGAGTTTTGTCCACGCCCGCCCCGCCTACATCCTGGCTTTCCCCGCCCACATCCCGACAGCTGCGAGTTTCCCGACGCCCGGGAGGAGGGAGGGGGCGGCCAAACCCAAGGGGGGGGGGGGGCCCCTCCCGGGGGGGGAGGAGGAGAGGAGGGGGCCCCCCGGCCCCAGGGGGGAGGGGGGGGTTAAGCGGTTTGGGGCCCCCGGGAAAGGGTGCCCCATTAAGTTTGTAAAAAAGCCCCCGGCCCTTTCCGACCAAAAGGCCTTGCGGGGGGCCTAGCTCCGCGGGCCGGATTTAAAAGGTTTTCCCCCGGGCCCGGGGGATACGGCCCGGGGGGGCCCCGTTGTTTGCCCATTTTCTGGGCTAGGGGGCAAAAAGGGAAATAATGTGGGGGTGGACGGTTGGAAAAGTAAAAAAGATTCCCAGTATTAGTGAGGGCAGGATAGGCTTCCCTGAAAGAGAAAGGTTTTTAAAAGATTGCCCAAAAAAATGGGAACAGGGGTAGGTGATAAATTGATTTTAAAATTGGGGGGGAAAGGGGTTCCAGAAAGGGTGGGGGGTCTGGAGAAGTCCTGGGGGCGAGCATGGGAGGAGGAGACAAAAGGGGGTGGGGGAGTAGGAAAGGGGCTTGTGAGGAAACGAAGAGGACGGTTTGGGTGTTTTTTAAAGACAAGATCGGTTTTATGTACTTTGGAGCAGAGTTATAAAAATGGCTTTATATGTTTTTGTTGTGGGTTTTTTAAATTTTTTCCCTTGGGCAACTGGGAAGCCGGTGGAGGGAAAAGGCAGAGGGGGGGGAGGAAAACTGAAGGGAGGCCAGTGGAGGGAAAAGGCGAGAGGGGTGAA
>CATNWA010002816.1:0-20494 GCA_951230385.1 Staurois parvus | reverse complement strand
AAAAACCCACATGGGTCCAGTACACAATTAAACGTGTTTCCCACAAAATTGAGGTGTCCCCCAAATCCCCCGTCAATTGAAAGCAATAATTCTGGGGGTTTTCCAAATTCCCTTTTAAACTCTAAACGGGTAACCTGTAAAGGAAATTTAACCGCCTCCCACCCGCCATATAAGGAAAATGTGGCGCAAGGGGGTTTTCCCCCTTTTGGGTTCTGGGGGGAACGACATAAAACCCCTCCCATTCAAACCCCCGCATGCGCCTTCTGACTTGCGGCTCTTGATGGGAGGTGCGCTTTTGTCCCTAAACACAGGGGATCCCCGGTTTCAAGGGGGGAAAGAGCCGAAATTTCAGCTGGGCCCATGTAAACCACTGTGTTCAACCCACAGCTATTGCATGTAAATAGGGAAATTGGGTTATAGGCATTTCCCCTCCCCCATGACTGACACACTGACAAAAAGGGAGACCATAATGGGAAATTTCCTCGGGGGGGAACATGTACCCCGATCACCCAGGGCACAGTAAAAAAAAAGTTTGACCGAGACTGCAGACATACTACAGAAGATGACCAAACTGCAGACATAGTAAAAGGAGATGACCAAGACTGCGGACATGGGAACAAGATAAACCAGAAAACTGCGGAACACATTAACAGGAGAAAACCGAGCCCGCAGCCCAACGGGAACGGGAGATGACCATTACATTCCCTTAAAATTGAGTTTATAAAAGCCCCAAAAGGGTTTGCTCAGCGCTGTAAAATAGGGGGGGGGACAATACAAAAAAACATTAAAACAACAACAAACAGCACACGGGGGTTAAAAGGGGCCCTACTCTTTCGAGCTTAAAATAAAGGGAGGGGGGGGGAAAAGGGTACGGGAGGAATGGCTGGGGGGGGTTTGGAGTGTAGGAGGAATAAAGGGGAGAGCAGCAAAAGGTAAATTGGGGGTAGGTTTCCCCTGAAAGGGGGGTTTTTTCAGGGAGCCCGGGAAGGGGAGGAGGGAAGGTGACAGTTTTGAGTTTTGGAGTCAAGCGTGAGATAATTCAGGAGTGTACAAGTAGTTTAGTGGTGTCTGGGGTAAGGAAGGAGCGTATTTTGGCGATATTGCGGAGGTGGAGTCTGCACGTGTTTGTGAGTGATTTGACATGAGGTTGGAAGGAGAGGTTAGAGTCCAGAATGACTCCAAGGACTTTGGTTTGCGGGGCGGGATTGATGGTGGTGATGTTAGTAGTGATGGATAGGATGGGGGGGGGGGCATGCGGGGCAGGAGGGAAAACGAGAAGCTCGGTTTTGGAGAGGTTGAGTTTGAGGAAATGGAGCGACATCCAGTCAGACCAGAGACTGCAGACACAGTACAGGAGATGACCAGAGACTGCGGACACAGTGCAGGAGATGACCAGAGACTGCAGACACAGTACAGGAGATGACCAGAGACTGCGGACATAGTACAGGGGATTACCAGAGACTGCAGACACAGTACAGGAGATGACCAGAGACTGCAGACACAGTACAGGAGATGACCAGAGACTGCGGACACAGTACAGGAGATGACCAGAGACTGCAGACACAGTACAGGAGATGACCAGAGACTGCGGACACAGTACAGGGGATTACCAGAGACTGCAGACATAGTACAGGAGATGACCAGAGACTGCAGACATAGTACAGGAGATGACCAGAGACTGCGGACACAGTACAGGGATGGCCAGAGACTGCGGACACAGTACAGGAGATGACCAGAGACTGCAGACACAGTACAGGGGATGACCAGAGACTGCAGACATACTGTAGTACAGGGGATTACCAGAGACTGAGGACACTGTACAGGGGATTACCAGAGACTGAGGACACACAGTACAGGAGATGACCAGAGACTGCAGACACAGTACAGGAGATGACCAGAGCCTATGGACACAGGACAGGAGATGACCAGAGACTGCGGACACAGTACAGGAGATGACCAGAGACTGCAGTCACAGTGCAGTGAATGACCAGAGACTGCAGACATAGTACAGGAGATGACCAGAGACTGCGGACACAGTACAGGAGATGACCAGAGACTGCGGACACAGTACAGGAGATGACCAGAGACTGCGGACACAGTACAGGAGATGACCAGAGACTGCGGACACAGTACAGGGGATTACCAGAGACTGCAGACACAGTACAGGAGATGACCAGAGACTGCGGACATAGTACAGGAGATGACCAGAGACTGCGGACACAGTGCAGTGAATGACCAGAGACTGCAGACAGCACAGGAGATGATGGATATGGTCTGTTTGGATCCAATATTCCTCCTCAACAAACCTGCCAAGTATGCTGTAACCACTTCTAAGATATAATCTTCTTTATGGTCCTAAGGCCTCGTAGTGGAACTCATGCCAATTCTCCCCCTACTTATTCCATGTCTTTGAACCCTTCACTGCCCGATGTATCTCTCCTTATCTCACCCTTAGTGGAGTTCTCCCCTTCATGGCTGTTTTTTTTTTTTTTCTTTTTTCTTTCTTCTCGCTGGGCTAATTAAAGGTTTCTGAGACTATTTGTTTATAGATGTTATGTTATAGACATCCTTTTTTTCACCCATCGTGATATTGGATGGAACCACTAACTATGTCTATGTCCTCCCGTGTTGTCTACTTTTACTCATACATGCTGGTGACATCTTGATATCTTTACTGTAATGGCTGCTCCAGACCTTTTGACATTGTTATTCCTCAAATGCCTTGTTTTAAATTTCATTTGTTCCCCCATTTCTGTTTTCTGTACCCTATATACATAACGGAAAAAAATTCTAATAAAAAATATATTCAATCTAACAAACACAAACCTGCCAAGTATGCTGTAATCGCGTCTAAGATATAATCTTCTTTATGGCCCTAAGCCCTCGTAATTAGACTAATGGAACTCATGCCAATTCTCCCCTACCGATTCCATGTCTTTGAACCCTTCACTGCCCGATGTATCTCTCCTTATCTCACCCTTAGTGGATTTCCCCCCTTCATGGCTGTACTTTTTTCTTTTTTTCTTCTGTCTATTGCATTTCTTCTCTTTCTAATCTTTCTCGCGGGCCTAATTAAAGGTTTCTGGACTATTTGTTTATAGATGTTATGTTATAGACATCAAAAAAAAAAACACAGTGTAGCGCTAACAGTACTAAAAATAAGTGAATACAAACAAAATACATATAAAACCATCCCCTTAATGTACACATCGGGGGAGATTTACAAAAATAAATCAATAAATAGTGTCATGCGTGAATTCCCTCTCATAGGGAATATCCAGTGCACAGGGTGAAATATAAAACCCTAATTGAATAATGTGAAAAAAAAAACAATAGTGCACATCAACTGTGAACAAATAATTAGTTCCAAAATTTCCAAAAAACACAATGCTTATAGTGGTCCTCCCACTTCACTCTTCATGCAAATATCATGCTGTGTGCGTGATTCACACGTGCCAATCCTTCAATATCCGAAATGCCCCCTCACCTCCTTACTTAGACTCCACAGGGCCAGCTCGCTTTAGGGATCAACCGATCCTATAAGAACAGATTCCTCTCAGGATTTTCCCCTCACTGATGGTAAGCGTTGTAGCAAACCTGCTCATCAGAGTGGAAGCGGAGTTCTTCTTTTTCTTGTTCCTTCTGTTATTTGAGGTCTTCCTCGAATCATTCCTCACATCCCCCTGCATTCCTGTGAGGCATCTCCTCCTGGCAGATGGTGTGGAACAACCAGGAAGACATGAGAGTGGAGACAGGCCATCTACTAAAGTGTAACTTTTGTCCACCCAAAACTATGTAAGCCCCACACCTTATCAAACTGACCAGAGTCAATGCACATTCCTCAGGTCAACTGTATGGTTCATATCATGGGATATGAAGCTGGTAGTTTAGTTTAGAGTTCCCCAATGACCACTCCCAAAACGTGTAGTCAGAGCCCCCCCCTCCCCTTGAGAGGGACTTTCAAGAGAGTTAGAGCTTGTCACACACAAACAGAGATCTCCAAGGTAACATCGTAACAGAGGAGGTCAAAGAACCTTTCTGCTCTGCACTTGGATCTGCAAACCCAGGCATATGGGCAAGTAACTTAACCCTGTAATCTTCTTCCTAATTATCTCTTTGCTGTGTCTTTATATTCATATATATATAAATTTTTGTGACATCTCTTTGTAAATATTTTATCGCACCTGTTTTGACCCTGTTAGAAATAAATCTTTCTTTCTGAAAGTGTTAAACTGTTTCTAAGCGCTTACTTGCAATTCACGAATCCCTGCCTTTGAAGAGACGCTACTGTTTGTTATATCTCTGTATAAGCAGGTCCGCGGGCCGTGCTATATAGATCAATATTTCAATCATTATAGTGTATATATGATAACGGGAGTTTCCCACCAAAAGTGGTGTGGTGGCAGTAGAAGGGTTAGTTGCATAATTAACCCGACCCAGTAACAAGCGCGTTCAGGCTGCAGTCACAGATTGTAGACCATTAGCTGGGCAATCGCTGTGCTGGGGGCGGCTGAGTGTGGCCTTGTTGCGCGCGTCACACCGCGGTTTTGGATCGGCCGGGACTATCCTTCGGTCACGAGTTTGGTGAGAAGGTCTGGGGTCTGACGCCGTGGGCGTGATGTATTACTGTTAGTCGCGGCTGTGCGATTGTCGCCTGTTGGTGGCGGCGACCGCGGGTCGTGACAAGCGTCTCCAGCCTTCACCAAACTAGGAGCCAGCTCCTCCCAGGGTCATAATGAAATACAAGCAGAGACCCTCCATAGTGTAACCGGTTTATTAGATAAGCATTTAAATTAAAAAGTATTCCACTCACATTTAAAATGTCTTGCCTTCCAGCTTTCTACCACATGCTATGGGTGTGTACTGCATGGGTATCTGAACAGGGTGATCCAATATGGCCCCCACGCTGGAAATGACGTCACCCCCACCCCCAAGCGTTACCGGACGTTCCTCCCCACATACCGACGCGTTGCGTCACATTTAACATGTGACTTCCTCAGGGTAACCCGTTTACGTCTATGTCCTCCCGTGTTGTCTACTTTTACTCATAAATGCTGGTGACATCTTGATATCTTTACTGTAATGTCTGCACCAGACCTTTTGGCATTGTTTATTCCTCAAATGTCTTATTTTACATTTCATTTGTCCCCCCCCCTTTCTTTTTTCTGTACCCTATATACATAACGGAAAAAATTTCTAATAAATATATTCAATCTAAAAAACACAAATGCGGGAAAACTCGGGAAAACACAGCTAATTGCGGCAAAACTCTGCTAAACGCTGATGCAAAAATGCTTAAAAAGGTGAAAAACTAAAATTTTTAACATGACTTTACACAGCTAATGTTACCAACGTAATAAAAATGCCCCGTGTGCATGGAGCTTCATTGAAAGGGACTTTTGTCTTTTTTCAGCCAGACTAACTATGTATGCAGCTACTACTGTGCATATCAAACAAGAAAACAACATTGTACAAAAATGATTATTATATTATTATACAGGATTTATATAGCGCCAACAGTTTACTCAGCGCTTTACAATATAATGGGAGACAATACAGTTCAATACAAGAGGGATAGGAGGGCCCTGATCCTTGGAGCTTACAATCTAAGAGGGAGGGGCTAGTGGTACAAAAGGTAGTAACTGTGGGGGATGGACTGGTTGGAAGAGTAGAAGATTCCCAGTATTAGCTGAGGGCAGGATAGGCTTCCCTGGAGAGATAGGTTTTTCAGAGATCGCCAAAAAGTGAGCAGAGTAGGTGACAGTCTGATAAATTGGGGTAGAGAGTTCCAGAGGATGGGGGAAGCTCAGGAGAAGTCCTGGAGACGAGCATGGGAGGAGGAGACAAGGGAGCTAGAGAGCAGGAGGTCGTGGGAGAAGCGGAGAGGACGGTTTGGGTGATATTTGGAGACAAGATTGGTGATGTAATTTGGGGCAGAGTTATAAATAGCTTTATATATATTATTGTTAATAGGCTTCCCTGAAGAGAGAGGTTTTCAGAGATCACCTAAAAGTGAGCAGAGTAGGCGATAGTCTGATAAATTGGGGTAGAGAATTCCAGAGGAACTATTATCCCTTTGAATCTATATATGAATGAATATCTAACGTGTGTGTAAGTTTCCAGTCTAATTTTATATGGATCTATAAAAAATTACAGAGCTATTCGTTTTTGTTTGAAAACAGCACGCACATCCATTAAATAGAGGCAAAATCAAATGTTCATAGACTATTTTCTCTCCAGCTCAAATGTTATTCTTCATACAATGTGAATCAGGAAAATACCACATTATGGCCACTAGAGGGAGCTGATGATAAAATAGGAAAATATATACTTTAAAAAAAAAAATTCTTTATTTGAGCATTGTGCAATTACACAGGTTGTTCCAAAACCACAATGCAAGGCACATAAGAGCATCTTCAGTACAAAGAACCGAAAAACTGGGAGTTTTTTTTCCCGCTACATGGCAACAGAGGAGTTTATGGGAACAGATACCTTGAACTGTACATCAAATTACTTTTGAGTGAGAGCTGTGAGAATGTGGAATAGACTCCCTCAAGAGTTGGTTGTGGCCAGCTCAGTGGATTGCTTCAAAAAAGTCCTGGATTCTTTCTTAGATACAAGAATATAACTAGATACTAACATTTATAGGTAAAGTTGATCAGGGAATATCAGATTGCCTCTCGGGGGATCAGGAAGGAATTTTTTTCCCAGCAGGAGCAAATTGGATCATGCTTTGCTGGGTTTTTTTGCCTTCCTCTGGATCAACTGTGGGTGTAGGATTATAACTTTTTTTTTTTTTCTATGTTGAACTGGATGGACTTTTGTCTTTTTCAGCCAGACTAACTATGTAACTATTTATTTATTACAGGTACTTACATAGTGCCATCAATTTACGCCGCACTTTACATACATATTATTGTACATTCACATCAGTCCCTAACCCCTCAAGGGGCGTACAATCTAAGGTCCCTAACTCACATTCATACACATACTAGGGAGAATTCAGACAGGAGCCAATTCACCTACCAGCATGTCTTTGGAGTGTGGGAGGAAAACCGGAGTACCCTAAGGACTATCACTGTCCACAAATATATTACACATGGCACATACTGGAAACCCATAGCACTTAGTACCTGTAGTCCGGAGACAAAAGTATTACAATCATTATTTATTTCAGGTACTTATATAGCGCCGTCAATTTACGCAGCACTTTACATATATATTGTACATTCACATCAGTCCCTAAACCCTCAAGGGTGTACAATCTAAGGTCCCTAACTCACATTCATTCATACATACACATACTAGGGACAATTTAGACAGGAGCCAATTAACCTACCAGCATGTCTTTGGAGTGTGGGAGGAAACTGGAGTACTAAGAGGAAACCCACGCAGTCACAGGGAGAACAATGCAAACTCCAGGCAGGTGTTGCCATGGTTGGGGATTCGAGCCAGCGGCGACCAGGGGTGGACTGACAACTCATGGGGCCCCCCGGGGCAATAGGGGATCATGGGGCCCCTGTGTCCTTTGCCCAACTTAAAAAAAGCACTATGAAAAAGGTACCAGGGGCATCTCATGGGGCCCCCTACTGACCCTGGGCCCTTCAGGCAGTGCCCGAGTTTCCAAATGGTCAGTCCGCCCCCCTGCCAGCGACCCTAGTACTACCAGGCTGAAGTGCAAACCATTTAGCCACTGTGCTGCCCATGAGGACATGAATATGCACAATGTGTAGGTTTAAACAGTGTAAATGATCTTGGAAAATGATGGAGGGAACACAAGGAAAAAAAAAAAAACGAGACCAGGGGATTTCTAGTTTCCAAATTTAAATGGGAACACTAGGGAATGAGTATCTAGCTCAGCAAAACCAAAGAGAAATTTATTTTTTTTGTTTAATCCCTTCGCACCACCACGGCGCCTCCTGGCCCTTTAAGGATTTCAGGAGCCGGGAGGAGGGGTGGGATATTTAGGGTCATGTGACCCATCGTGATTCGCTGTCACGGCGGTCACATGATCGGGAAAAGGTTCGATCGATAAGAGGAAATCGGGACCTTTCCGTGAGTACCGGACATGTGTGCTGGGAGCGCGCCAGGGCCAATGTGCTTCTCAGCAACATATGTTTTTCTTAATTGCACGCAAAATGTGCAGTAGCCGCCGTCCATCGGCGGTGTAGGCCCAGACACCGGGAGCCGCACTTTTCTGTGCGGGCCGGGGCGCCGAAGAGGTTAAGGGCTAAAGGGGCCAAGTAGCCCAAGGGGGTGATAGAGGCAGAGAAAGAAAATCCCTCCACCACCACTCCATTCCTTCTCCCTTCAACCCCAAGGGGAACCAGCAGGAAGGGAGACAAGAGTAATAACGAGTACGTGTCGGCTCAGGTGGTGGAAAAAGTCAGGGAGGACCAAAGGTGGTAAACAGTATCTCCTGATAACATTAAAAATAGTGCAGCGCTGAAAAATAATGACAAAAAGACAAAAAAAGTAGTCCACTCTAAACATAGGTCTATGTCTTTATAAACGTAATCCAGTGTCAGATGTGGATTCAGAATAGGTGATCCGTGTGGAAATGGAGTGGTAAAACGCGCACTCACCAGAAGTAAGACACATAAACGCAGTGTGTATTTTAAAGCTCATGGATCTTCAATCCAGAGGGAAGTAAACGCTGATCCGGTTACAGGAATGGTGGATCCCCTCCTCCGGCAGATGCAGCAGTAACAGATCTTCCTTAACACGATTCTAGATGTAGAATTCCAAGACCAAGGTTCTGCAAGCAAAAGCTCCTCAAGGGAGTTTTTAGGGGAAGGAACACCCATAGTGAAGTAGGTAATAAAAGGCAGCTTTATTCACAATAAGTGATATCCAATTCAAAGCAGGCAGGTCCATCATACAGATGTGTTCAGCAAGACAACTAACGCCGCTGGTACAGTTGAATATGGGGGCCGCCGGGCCTCCACGTTGGCACCGGCGGCGTAGCGTCCTCGACGTCCAGGCTCCTCCTTACGCGTTTTCCGTGCGCACGCACATACTTCAGAGGTATGGAACCATTGACGTGTGGACGCGAATGGGCGCATATATATAGGCATAATGACGCATGCGCAGTAGCGTGTGTGCCAATGCGCAAAACCCAAGGCGCATGCGCGTGGCTCTCGTCTTCCATTGTAATGGAGCTCGGAGACGCAGGGGTGGGAGGGCGAAATGCCCTATTGTTGACAGATTCAAAAAAGAAGTCAAGTTCAACAACGGTGTAAAATACACCTAATTAAAACAATCCGAACTAAGGATCTATGTAAAATATGCAAAGAGGCGCGATAGCGCCAATATGTTGAACTATTCCCAATTAGATAGTATCTAGGTAAATGTTATACATGCGTCATTATAGCTTAAAATTAATCAACATTTAGTGAAGACAATCATATACATAAAAGTAAAGGAAGAAGTTCCTAAAAACACTATAAAATAAAATAACAATAAGAAGGCTTTGCAGAACTAAATCTGCACCTAACCTAAGTAAAAAAAATGCAAATCATTAAGAGATCATGAAAAGTGCTATAATGGAAAGGACAGCACATGTGAAACGGTTCAAGCCATGCGTCCATTACCATTTACAAATAAAGGGCGTGGCTACGGGGGTGCGAAATTCGCCCCACAGATCTCGCCAATTTATTTATGTCCTTTTGGGAGGAAGAGATTATATATTCCAGGGACTGGCCAGAATTGGCCTTCTATAGGAGATATATTGATGATATTCTCTTGTTGTGGAATTTGGGGATACACAATCACTAAATAACTTCTTCACAACCCTGAATTATAACAATCAAAACATTAGACTCCACTTACAACTTCAGTCATGAAGAAGTTAGCTTTTTATAGGACCTCACCTTGATGAGGGTAGATAATAAATTATCACCAAAACATTTTTCAAGTCGTCCTCGTAATAGTTTATTTCCTTTGAGGGACAGTTGCCACCACCCTAGCTGGCTTGCTAAACATACCCTAAAGGACAATTGCTAAGATTGAGAAGGAATTGTACTAATTACCTCAGACTTTCAGGTACAAGCCGACATTTTGAAAAAAACGTTTTTTGGAGAAGGGCTAAACACATGGGGTATCGATTGATAACACCATCTTAGATATTACCCAGATTAACCAGGAGGAACTCCTGGTGGTACCAATTCCAAGAAAATATGAATGACATTTTTTGTTCCGTTCATCACTACCACTTCTCTGTCCAACATAGAGCGGTTAAACATGTTTCTTAACACAATATCATCAGGAGGAATTGGAACATATTAAAATCAGATCCAGTTCTAAAGGACATACTTTCTTCCTGAGACACCTGAAGTAATTTTTCGGAGACCAGCCCAACTCTCAGAGATAAAATATCTCTAATATTATTAACCCCCCTGCCCAACCACTCACATTATTTAATATGAAGGGTTTTTACCCCTGTAATAGGTGTCAATCGCTTGTAAATGCAATGGAATTAGAAAGAAGAAAATCTTTTTCCTACAATTCCAGTCAAACACACAATGACATACGAAATATAGACAAAATTATTTAGTTTTGTTTTTTTGTTGTGACAGCAGATTTGTAGTATACGAGCGGCAGCATACTTTGAATGCCCGTGCTCCAAGCAGTATATTGGCCGGACCAACCAGGAGGCTTAGAGATCGCCTTCCGGGAAACACATTGCCAATATCAGAAAAAGGTTATAGAGACCATTCTCTATCTCTACATTATAGACGTTTTCACCATAGAGATCCCACATCACTCAAGTTTGTGGGTATCGACTCAGTCACCCCACACTGGAGAGGTACACACAAAGTACGGAGAGCCAGTTTCCCAGCTGGAGACTAAGCATAATTTTTCCGAATTGGGGACTTCCCACCCAGCGGGCTCAATATAGATCTAGATCATAACTGCTTTATTGCCAATGGCTGATGATGTCAATTTCACCCCCATTTTTCCATGTTTTTAGACGCATGGTTATGGACGCATGGCTTGACAGTTTCACATGCGCTTCCACCTTAGCACTTTTCCATTGATCTCTTCATAATGATTTGCAATGATGTAATTTCACCCCAATTTTTCCATGTTGTAGACGGCATGGTTATGGACGCATGGCTTGACCGTTTCACATGCGCTTCCACCTTAGCACTTTTCATGATCTCTTAATGATTTGCATTTTTTACTTAGGTTGGTGCAGATTTAGTTCTGCAGCCTTCTTATTGTTATTTTAATTTTATGTTTTAGGAACTTCTTCCTTTTACTTTTATGTATATGATGTCTTCACTAAAATTTGATTAATTTTAAGCTATAATGACGCATGTATACATTTACCATAGATACTTTCTAATTGGGAATAAGTTCAACATATTGGCGCTAATAGCGCCTCTGTTGCATATTTTACATAGATCCTTATCGGATTGTTTTAATTAGGTGTATTTTTACACCGTTGTTGAACTTGACTTCTTTTTGACAACTGTCAACAATAGGGCATTTCGCCCTCCCAACCCTGCGTCTCCGAGCTCCATTTAACAATGGAAGACGGAATGCCACGCGCATGCGCCTTGGGTTTTGCGCATTGGCACACACCGCTACTATGCGCATGGTCGCATTATGCCATATATTATTATATGCGCCCATTAGTCGTCCACGCGTCAATGGTTCCATACCTCTGAAGATGTGCGTGCGCACGTAACGCCGTAAGGAGGAGGCCTGGACGTCGAGAATTGCTTACGCCGCCGGGTGCCACGTGGAGGCCCGGCGGCCACTATTCAAAGTACCAGGGTTAGTTGTCTTGCTGAACCACATCTGTATGATACCTGCCTGCTTTGAATTGGATATCATAATTGTGAATAAAGCTGCCTTTTTATTACTTACTTCATCACTATGGGTGTCCTTCCCTAAAACTCCCTGAGGAGCTTTTGCTTGCAGAACCCTGGTCTTGGAATTCTACATCTAATCGTGTTAAGGAAGATCTGTTACTGCATCTGCGGAGGACGGGATCCACACATTCCTGTAACCGGATCAGCTTTTACTTCCCTCTGGATTGAAGATCCATGAGCTTTATATACACACAGGCGTTTATGTGGTTTATTCTGGTGAGTGCGTTTTTTCCAGCCATTTCCACACGGATCACCTATTCTGAATCCACATCTGACACTGGATACTTTATATGACATAGACTTTTAGTGGACTACTTTTTTTTGGTCATTTTGGTCATTATTTTCAGCGCTGCACTATTTTTATGTTATTGCTTTTAAACGTGTTATTGGTTGCTTAGAGTGCCTTAAGCCGCTTTCAGGATTAGCGCCTCACTGCTGTTTCTTCGTATCTCCTGATACTTTGTGGTGCACGTATAAGGCTGTTCAAGGAGGAAATATATACCACGGTTCTTCTAAAACTCTGCGCACTTTTTTAAACTCTTTTATATATAAAAGTGCGAAAACGTTTTGAAGACCCCTACTTTTTTTTATTATGATGTCAGCTCCATCTAGTGGCCATAATTGTGGCATTTTCCTGATTTGCTCTCTTCTGTATGAAGAATAACAATAACCTGGAGATAAAATAGCCTAATGATATTCTTTCAGCACAGAACACTGCAGTTACAGGACCAACAGCTCTGCAACTTTTATAAATACACCCAACAGATTGTTTAAACGTTCAAATAAATTGTCACTCCTGTGCCGCTAAAATATACTGATACTACTCAGCAGCCAGCACTAAAGGAGCCACAATCTCAACACCAACAGTATTCAGAAAAGTAGGTGTAAAGCAGTACGGCGCTTAAACCAAAAGAAAAATATTGCATCAAATTACATATTCTTATATTTTGCCTTTTACCACCGTATTATTATATAGCCTAGACAGCCATACCACATATAGAAAATAATAAATTATAGGCTGGTGGTATTATACACTTAAAGAACTTCTCATGCACTATGGTGACTTAAAACACAATAAAGTGAATAGTGTCCATGTGCATAAAATATCATGCAGGTGTGAACTGCAAGTGCCAATCCTCAGATAGGTGGAGTGCCCCCTCACCTTCCTGCCCAGGGCCCCTAAGGACAATGAGCCTTTTGTATATAATGGATCTTTCCCCTGGAGTTGGATGGGTCCTTCAGATGGTTGGTCCTTCAGGAAATAGTGGTGGGACTCCCCTCCTCTCTTCTCTTATATCTCGGATCGTTGGTATTGTACCGATAAATATCCCTCCCAAGTGGTCACCAGTAAGGCAAAAGAACTTACATAGTGTAAAAACCGCTTTATTAGATCAATAATAAAAACAGAGATCTACTCACATGCTCATTTATTACAAACAGGCCTTCACACCCACTCAAAGGGTGTACTGCATTCAGGTAAAGGAGCACCAAGATGGCGCCCTGCGCCGGATATGACGTCAGAACGTTCGGTCGTATAAGCTCCTCCCACTGGCGTATCTACGCGTTACGTCACTTTGAACACGTGACTTCATCAGGATATACGCCTATCATGGATGGAGCACTATTTATCTAATTTGTTAGCCAATCAGTGGTTTAGATGGGCGGGACTTGGCCGCCCTTGTATTGGAGCTCACCAAGCACCCTCAGCCATCATGATATTACGGCTACAGAAACGGAGACATCTAATGTAAACTAATTAGGGATTAACAGTAGCAGTCCCTCATAAATATATATATATACTCATAACGAGTGTATATCTAATAGGATAATTAATGATTTAGACCATATGTAAGGCTAAAAACCTACATGTAGTAAAATATATATAAAAAATTAATAAGAAATTAGATAAGTAGACATCATCAACCCGAATCAACTGATAAGGTATGTGATGTCAAAAACCTACCACATTCACTAAAATAAAACTAAAATTAAAAGATATATAAAGGTATGAGTCCCATACCATGGGAATATACCACTAGAATTATATAAAAACCTGTACCCATATAATTCTATACATTATATTGAAGACCCGAAAAAGGCCTTATGTACAGTACACCATCATCATGGTATTCATTATACAGCATCCTAGAGATGTAACCACCATATAGAGCAGTGATGGCGAACCTATGGCACGCGTGCCAGAGCTGGCACGCAGAGCCATCTCAGTGGGCACGCCAGGAAGAAGAGGATGATGAGCGCGCATGGACCGGCCATCCAGATCTCGTCCACACTGGATCCCCATCAAACTACATTTCCCACATGTCTCTGGGGCCAGGGTGGGCGTGGACGAGAGGAAACGGCTCCAATGCGGCTCTGGCACCAGGGGTGATGTACCCGGGGATGGGCGCGGAAGAGAGGAAGAGGCTCCCACACTGCTCCGGGGCCAGGGGCAACGTGTTCAGCGTGGATGGGAATGAGCTGCTGGGTTTGGAAGCCACACAGACGCTGCCAGAGGTGAGATTGCTTGCAGTGTCATCCATCAGTGCCCAGCAGTGTCGCCTGTCAGTGCCCAGCAGTGTCGCCCATCAGTGCTGCCCATCAGTGCCATCCATCAATGATGCCCAGCAGTCCCATCCATCAGTGCCCAGCAGTGTCGCCTGTCAGTGCTGCCCAGCAGTGCCACCTGTCAGTGCTGCCCAGCAGTGCCACATGTCAGTGCCCAGCAGTATCGCCCATCAGTGCTGCCCATCAGTGCCACCCCATCAATGATGCCCAGCAGTGCCATCCATCAGTGCCCAGCAGTGTCACCCATCAGTGCCCAGCAGTGTCGCCTGTCAGTACTGCCCATCAGTGCCACCTGTCAGTGCTGCCCAGCAGTGCCACCTGTCAGTGCCCAGCAGTGTCGCCCATCAGTGCTGCCCATCAGTGCCACCCATCAATGATGCCCAGCAGTGCCACCGATCAGTGCCGTCTGTCAATGCGTCCAGGTAGGCAAGTGGTTAATTGCAGTGTTGGCACTTTGAAATAAAAAAGTTGGTTTGTGTTGCAGTTTTGGGCACTCGGGCTCAAAAAGGTTCGCCATCACTGATATAGAGGAATCCTGTTACATATATGAACTAATTAATACCTGAGCGTGTACCAATACATAAATCAAATGCCATAGTCATATTGACACAAGTAAAAGATAAACTGGCCATTGCTTAAAAGTTACTAATGAAGCAATTTAAATCAAATTCTACATTCAAACCTCTCGGGTATTGAGACCTCATCAGGAAAATCCATTTTGATTCTGCCTGGCTAGTGGCTCTGACCTTGTTACTTCCTCTCCAATGATTGTTAAACTTCTCTATGCCCCAAAATTTCAATTTTGTAGGATCACTGTTATGATGGATGGCAAAATGTTTAGAGACGCTATGTTTAGTGTGACCTTTTTTGATGTTCTGCACATGCTCCCTGATCCTTTTCCACATAGGTCTCTTTGTTCTTCCTATGTATTGAAGTCCACACTCACATTGGAGCCCATATACTACACCTACTGTCTGGTAGGATATAAAATCTTTGATAGTATATGTTACTCCTGTTGTTGTTGCCTGAAATTGTTTCCTTCTTGTATTTATCCCCTTTGTCTCCTTACACGCATGGCAGGTTTTACAGGGGTAGAAACCTTTTAGGTCAATAATAGTAGTTCTCAAATTAGTCTGGGGTGGGTCAATCACATTCTTTACCAAACCGATTCTAATATTTGGAGCCTTTCTATATATAAATTTTGGTTTGGCAGGTATAACCTTCGTCAGAGCTGGATCTGATTGCAGAATAGGCCATTGTTTCAAAAAAATCTTCTCAATCTTTTTGTGATGTATATTATAGTTTAGAATAATAGGTACCAGATCATCTACATCAGCGGTTCTCAACCTGGGGTCGAACGACCATTTCCCAGGGGTCGCCTAAGACCATCGGAAAACATATTTCCGATGGTCTTAGGAACCGAGACACCGCTCCTGTCTCCGGCGATGTGTGGGCGGGATGATATGCTGCCCCTGTCACCGCCTCCTCGCCGCTGATTGGCCACCGGAACTGTAGCTCAGGAGAGGCACACAGGCGGCCAATCACCGGCGAGGAGGTGGAGCTTGGAGAGGAGGAGAGCCGAGCGGCAGCGCGCGGAGATCGAAGAAGATCGAGGGAGCTGCAGGAACTAGTGAAGAGGGAGGCCAGAGAAGGAAGACAGCTGACAGGTAAGTGCAAATTTTGCTGCTGCAGCCAGGTATGCAGGTTGTAGATGGGAGAGGGAGAGAGCGAGCCCAGGGTGGAGCAGGAGTCAGCAAGGTAAGTATCATTGGTGTCAGTGGGAGGGATAGTGCCCCATCATTTGTGTCACTAATACCAACGATGGGGCACTATTCCTCCCCCCACTGACACCAACGATGAGACGCTATTCCTCCCCACACTGACACCAACGATGGGGCACTATTCCTCCCCTCACTGACACCAATGATGGGGGCACTATTCCTCCCCTCACTGACACCAACGATGGGGCACTATTCCTCCCCCTACTGACACCAACGATGGGGCACTATTCCTCCCCCCACTGACACCAACGATGGGGCACTATTCCTCCCCTCACTGACACCAACGATGGGGCACTATTCCTCCCCCCACTGACACCAACGATGGGGCACTATTCCTCCCCCCACTGAGACCAACGATGGGGCACTATTCCTCCCCCCACTGACACCAACGATGGGGCACTATTCCTCCCCCCACTGACACCAACGATGGGGCACTATTCCTCCCCCCACTGACACCAACGATGGGGCACTATTCCTCCCCCCACTGACACCAACGATGGGGCACTATTCCTCCCCCCACTGACACCAACGATGGGGCACTATTCCTCCCCCCACTGACACCAACGATGGGGCACTATTCCTCCCCCCACTGACACCAACGATGGGGCACTATTCCTCCCCCCACTGACACCAACGATGGGGCACTATTCCCTCCCCCACTGACACCAACGATGGGGCACTATTCCTCCCCCCACTGACACCAACGATTGGGGCACTATTCCTCCCCCCACTGACACCAACGATGGGGCACTATTCCTCCCCCACTGACACCAACGATGGGGCACTATTCTTCCCCCCACTGACACCAACGATGGGGCACTATTCCTCCCCCCCCACTGACACCCACAATGGGTCACTATTCCTCCCACTGACGCCAATGATGGGGCACTATTCCTCCCACTGACACCAATGATGGGGCACTATTCCTCCCACTGACTACACCAATGATGGGGCACTATTCCTCCCACTGACACCAATGATGGGGCACTATTCCTCCACTGACACCAATGATGGGGCACTATTCCTCCCACTGACACCAATGATGGGGCACTATTCCTCCCACTGATACCAATGATGGGGCACTATTCCCCCCACTGATACCAATGATGGGGCACTATTCCCCCACTGATACCAATGATGGGGCACTATTCCCCCCACTGACACCAATGATGGGACACTATTCCCCCACTGACACCAATGATGGGACACTATTCCTCCCACTGACACCAATGATGGGACACTATTCCTCCCACTGACACCAATGATGGGGCACTATTCCTCCCACTGACACCAATGATGGGGGCACTATTCCTCCCACTGATACCAATGATGGGGCACTATTCCCCCCACTGACACCAATGATGGGACACTATTCCTCCCACTGACACCAATGATGGGACACTATTCCTCCACTGACACCAATGATGGGACACTATTCCTCCCACTGACACCAATGATGGGGCACTGTTCCCCCACTGACACCAATGATGGGGCACTATTCCTCCCACTGACACTAATGATGGGACACTATTCATCCCACTGACACCAATGATGGGACACTATTCATCCCACTGACAGCAGTGATGGGGCGCTAGTCCTCCCACTGCAAAATTACAGTTATGAAGTAGCAACGAAAATAATTTTATGGTTGGGGGTCACCACAACATGAGGAACTGTATTAAGGGGTCGCGGCATTAGAAAGGTTGAGAACCACTGATCTACATGTTTCACTCTCTCCCTATCATTAAGCAGTTGGGTTCTATCCATATGTTCTACCTCCTCTATCTTTCTAGAGATGAAATCTTTATTATAACCTTTTTGTTCAAACCTTTCTCTTAATTTCTGGACTTGTGCTTTTCTCGCAGGCGGACAAATTGTCCCTTGGGGATGTTGAGAAGCCACTGGGGGGTTAGTGACAGCTATCTAAAGAAATGTAGCCATTTCGGTCTACATTTTTTAAAATAAGTAGTAGTCACCAGTTTATTGTTCTTAACTGAGATGTTGAGGTCCAAGAAGTTAATAGATTCCCCACTAGTTTCCCAGGAGAAGAAGATGTTCTTATCATTAGTGTTGAGTGACTGCAGGAATACTTGTAGAGAATGCATTCCTGTTCCACAATGTCGCTTTGTAATACATTGTATATTCTGTATATTCTGATTGTTATACACGGTGGGGGATGAATAGCTCTGCAAACGTTTTAAAATTACAATCCTGTGTCTGGTTTACAACTTGTCCTCCTCCATTATTATTTGTGATCCACGTCAATGACCATCCTGTGCTTCACAAATAACTCACCGGAAATGTTCCTGGAAATAATGGTCTGCAATGCGTCTTTTAAAAGTGTTTCCCACGATCCTTTATATTTTGATCATTTTCCACTCACAGGCGGGGGGGGTGGGTACTATAAATAAAAGGCACAAATAATGTGATAACGTTGAAAAGTTTAATTAAAATCCAAAACAAAAATTAAAGTGTTACTAAACCCACAACAGTACAATCAGTCTGTAGATGCAGTAAAGCATGCTTGTTATACTCACTGTGGAACCTAAGGGGCTAATCCTCTGCATTGTGTAAAAAGGCCGTTTGGTCCTGACTTCTCTGCTCCTCCTCTTGTTCAAATGTCCATGCCTCATCTCTTGATAAGACAGACTGTACTGTAGCCATTCTGCACATGCTCAGTTTGGTGTGTATTGCTAGAGATGTTTTCCTTGGGAGAGTGAATGTGATCAGCACAGGGCCATTCAGTGCTGTCCAGAGGGTCAGGGGTAATGCAGCCTCATAGGACAATCAGGAGAGAATGAAAACTCCTCCTACAAGCTTTAACTAGTGCTTTGCTGGACACTGATAGAAGTCACAAGACTGCTCTAACTGCTGATGAGAAAAGGTATTTAGCAGTTTATATTTACTAAAATAATTGCATTTCCATGTTGTGTGTACTGTGGGAGACCAGATATAGTGAATGCGGGGTCCGGGGAGACCATATATAGTGAATGCAGGGTCCGGGGAGACCAGATATAGTGAACGCAGGGTCCGGGGAGACCATATATAGTGAATGCAGGGTCCGGGGAAATGAGACCAGATATAGTGATTGCAGGGTCCGGGGAGACAGATATAGTGAATGCAGGGTCCAGGGAGACCGGATATAGTGAATGCAGGGTCCTGGGAGAGCAGATATAGTGAATGCAGGGTCCAGGGAGACCAAATATAGTGAATGCAGGGTTTAGTAACACTTTAACCATTTCCATACCGGGCACTTTTACCCTTCCAGACCTTTTTTATGTGAATGCAGGGTTGGGGAGACCAGATATAGTGAAAGCAGGGTCCAGGGAGCCCAAAAATTTAAATGCAGGTTTAGAAACACTTTCCTTTTCCAACCGGGGAATTTTCCCCTTTCCCTCCCCCGGGCCATTTTTTCGGTTTCGGCTCCACACTTTGAATGATAATTGCCGGTCAACAACATTGTCCCAAACTAAAATTTTACTTTTTCTTTACACAATAGAGCTTTTTTTTGGGGTGGCTTTTAATACCGTGGGGTTTTTTTTTTTTTGCTAAATTAAACCAAAAGACGAAAATTTTGAAAAAAATTTGCAACTAAATAAATTTTTCTTTATAAATTTACCGGATGTATTCGCTACTTTTCTTTGGTGAAAAACCCCAAATTAGATGATTTTTTTTGTTTTTAAAAAGTTATAGAGTCACAAACTAGTATAGTTGAATATTGACAATCCCGAAGTACTGACAGCCAATTTTAAATTTTTTGAGGTTTAAGAATGTCAGAAAAGTACAGATATCCCCCCAAAAAACCCCTTTTTGCAGAGTAGCACCCCGTCTTCATAAGAGCAGGCGGTTTTTTGAAGTTGTATTTTTTTTGTCATATTTTTTCGGGAAAAATTTTAAAAAATTAAAAAAATTTTTTTTCATATTTTTTTTTTACATCCTTCCCCGTGCGATAAGCGTCTCATATAACTGGCATGGCGGTGACAGGGGCAGACTGGTGACATATGAAAAAAAAAAAAATTTTTTTTTATTTATTTTTTTTAATTTTTATTACATTTTTTTTTTTTTTTTAAGATTTTTTTTTTCATATTTCATATTTCCAAAGTATACAATGTTACCCTAAATACTACTTTGGGAATGATCTATTTTTTTTTTAACAATTTGCTTTTAGCAAACAATTTTTTGTAAAACAAGATTTTCCTGAATGACATCGATTCATTCGGGTTTTTTTTTTTTTTTTTGTGCTTAGCTGGATTTGGCCCACAAAAC
>CATNWA010002815.1:0-22194 GCA_951230385.1 Staurois parvus | reverse complement strand
GGGAAATCGGAACCCGGGGTGGAGTATTTTCTCCCAGCAAACTTCGGATTCATTTTCTCCTTCCCTAACACACCATACGCAATATTCTGATTTGACTATTATTTTAACTATCAAAACAAAATAACCTAATCCTTACACTACCATCTACAGAGTCATATCCCCCCCCCCCCCGTCCTCCTACCCCTCCTCCAATCCCCCCCCCGCTTTTCCCCTCCCTCCTTCCCCCCCACCTGACCACCTACCCCCTGATTTACCCACATTGGTTTCAGTTCATTACCCCGAGCCCCCCTACCAGTTTCTGGGGAGCCCACGCCTACATTTTACAATGTATCTCCATTATATCCTCCAACAAAGTCTCTGTTTTCCCTTAACTCCCCAAAATTATACTTATGCGCCTATTTTCTTCTTCCAACCCTTTACCTCTGTTATTCGTACATGGAATGTCCAACTTTTTTTTTTTTTTCAACCCCTTGTTAAATAACTAAAAAAAATGTTTTGAACAAGACATTAATACCATTGTTGCTGTACATAGTATACATTGTACAGTTTGTTCCACCTAACTGGCATGGTCATGGACCCCTCCCCCCCGGCATGTTTTTTAAAAGGCATTTTTAATTTTGCCTTAAAAGCATTATTAAATTGCTGAAACCCCGTCAGACAGAATTTTTGCATTGGTACATATTCTCAAGGGCAGTGCCCAGCGGCTTCAGGTCATTTGTTTGACAATCCCTTACCTATTAGCCTAATAATGGCCATTACTGTTTCTTTTAACATTTGGCTCCCATTGACTTCAGGGGGGTTTGGATTCAGCACCCAGACTTCAGTAATGTTCGCCACACATTCCTCGAAGCAGTCTCTAGCTTGCTCTAACCACATGTATGCTACACCGTTTATATAACGTACATTGGTTAGACAAAGGGTTAGGTTCACCAATTTCAAAACCTGTGCACCAGATAGACTTTTTAAAAGGAAAAGTTCACTTTTAATACCTTGTTACATCCATATTCAGAGTGTAACATGTAACATGTTACTAAAGCACCAAAACTGCATTTCCCCAATCTCCCCTTTCAGTAACTGTCTATCCCAATGGGAGATATGGGCAGACAGCTGACTGAGAGTCTGCAGGAGCCTAACATTGCACCCTTCGATCTGCTGAGGTGTAATGCTCTGCAGGGTCCAAAAAAAAAAAATGCTTTTTTTTCCCTGAAAAAAATGCGCATTTGTTATTTTTTTAATGGGGAACTTACCCTGTAATCCTATTTAAAAAAAAAAGCCAAGTCCGGACCTGATAAAATTTTTTTGGAAAAATGTTCACCGATCATGGGGTTTGCTATTTTTTCCCCCTTCCTATGAGAGAAAAAAAAACATTCAAAAGGAAGGCATGCAAAAAATACCCCCTCTATTTTAAAGCTTATTTGGAGTGATCCAGATTTTTTCATACACACAATCTTTTTGGGGTACAAAAAAAACCCCCTATCAGAAAACAGGAATAGTGTTTAAACCTTTCACTTTTTGCTTCCCAACTAGGGGGTTTGACTTGTGTGGTGGATTCTCAGGGCCCATTGGTACTTTTTTTTTTAAAAAATTTGGCCCTTAAACCATTTCCTATGGAAAAATAGCCTTTTGTTTTGCTTTAAATTCACAACAAAAACCATTGTGAAAACACAAAGCAGAGACCACACATATCCCAAAGAAAATTTATGGCTGCCCCCCTGAAATATTGTTTTTCCCAAATTAGAGATGAGCGAATCGAACTTTGACGAAGTGGAATTGTTCCGAAGTTTTGGGAAAAAAAAATTCAAATTAAACGCGAATTTTGAAGATTAGCAAAATTTGGGTTGCCCGAATAAATTTTTTTTTCCCAAAAAAATTGGGCGGCGGACATTTTGTGGCGACGGGAAAATGGACAGAGAAAGTTGGGGGCGGGGATTTTGGGAAAGGCGCGCAGCCCCCCAAGGCGCGTGACCCATATTGCATTCTTTTAAATTTGTGATCGCATTACCCAATCAGCACCCCAGCCGCCTGTGAAATGGGGGGGAGCTAAAAATTCGGGGGCCATTTGAATTCCCCATTAGCCCCCCCCCCCCCCTTTCCTTCCCCAAGAGGACAAAAACTGTGGGTTTTTTAAAGGGGAATTTTTGGGCCCCAGAGCCCCTTTGGGGCCAAACGGGGAACCCTTTTAAACCGGGACACAAAACCCCGGTTACCCCGGGGGGGGGGGAAAGAGAATGATGGGAAAAGTTGTTTTTAGGGAAAACCCCATCTTTACTTGGGCCCAGAAATAAAGAATCAAAAATTTTAAAAGGGGACAAAAACCCCCTTTTTTTTTTTTTGGTGGTGTGGGAAACCGGTGGTGCTGCAGTTTCCCGTTTGTGAAAAAATAAACTGCTTTCTGCTTCAAAACCCCCACTATTTTTAGGGTTCCCCAAGAGTTAGACCCTTTTACAGGGCCGGGTGGCGGTAAATTTTTTTGGGTGATTAGTGCTTTCCCAGTGAAAATAAACGTACATTTCCCCAGCCAACGGCAAGCTGCAATTGACCCGATTGTGTAAAAATAAACTGACTTTTCTGTTCAAAAACCACTATTGTACTTTTCAAAAGGAAAAAAATTCCATTTACACGCCAGCGGGGCGGTAATTTTTTTTGGGTGTTAGTGCTTTTCCATTTTGACTTTAAACGTACAGTTTTCAGCCAACGGCAAGCTCCCAATTGCCGATTGTGCAAAATTTTAAACGGACTTTTCCCTTAAAAACCCACTATTTACGAAAAAAGGGATTTTAAAAACCCCTTTCCCCCGGGGGCCCCGGGTAATATTTTTTGGGTGATTGGGGGCTTCCCCAGTGACGGGAAAGACGGTTTTCCAGCCAACGGCAAGTGCAATTGACCGATTGTGTACAAAAAACTGACTTTCTGCTTCACAACCACTTTTTTCTTTTCAAAGATTTAAAAACCATTTAAAACGCCGGCTGGCGGGTAATATTTTTTGGGGGGATTGGGTGCATTAAAGTAAATTTAAAGTACATTTTTTGGGGTTTGGGGGGCAAGCTCCCAATTTAAACCGATTGGGGTACAATAACGGGCCCTTTCTGTTTTCACAACCCTATTGTACTTTTAAAAGGTTTAAAACCCCATTTACACGCGGCGGGCCCGGTAATATTTTTTGGGTGATTAGTGCTTTCCCCTTGGACCTAAACGTCCAGTTTCCACCCCAAGGGCAAGGAAAAATTGACCGTTTTGTACAAAAAAATGACTTTCTGCTTCACAACCACTATTGTACGTTCAAAGATTTAGATCCATTTCCCCCGGGGGGTGGCGGTAAAAATTTTTTTGGGGATTAGTGCTTTCCCGTGCCCATAACCGTAAAAGTTTCCACCCAACGGCAAGCTGCAATTGGACCGATTGTGTACAAAAAACGGGTTTTTGTTACAACCATATTGTCCGTTAAAAGAGTTAAACCCCTTTAAAAGGGGCCCTGGGGGGAAATTTATTTTTTGGGGGATTTAGGGGTTTCCCCGGTGCCCTAAAGTACATTTTTCCAGCCAACGGAAAGTTTTGAAATTTGGGGCCCGATTGTGTACTTTAAATGACTTTCTGCTTCAAAAACCATATTGTGTTCAAAGAGTTAAACCCAAAATTCACGCCGGGTTTGGCGGTAATAATTTTTGGGGTATTATGTTTTCCAGTGCCCAAAACGTACTTTTTTCAGCCAACGGCAAGCTGAAATTGGGGTTTTGTGTAAAAAAATGATTTTTCTGCTTCACAACCATTTATTGTACTTTCAAAGGTTAAACCCGGGTTTTTTTTTTGGGGGGGTGCTTTTAAATTTTAAGATTTTATGTCAGACAACCCGCAGAGGGGGCCCGAGGAGGCAATTTTTTCGGGCGAGCAGACCGGAAAGCAGGGGAAAGGGGGTTTCGGGGCACCCAACTAGTCGCAGCCAAGGGCCAGTGCCCCCGGTTTGTAAATCCAGCGGTCGTGTCCCCACCAAAAAACCCTGCCGTAATCGATTGGTTGACTTGGTCTTCTTCCTCTTCCCAGGTCACCTTGAAAACCTACAGCCAACGGTCGGTGGGTACGTCAGACACAACCTTTAAATTTGGGCCCGGGCCCCGGGAGGGGCCCCCTGAAATACGTGTCCCGACCTCCCCCCTGCCCTTTTGGGTGTTCCCTCCCCAAAGGGTATCCCCAATGCTGTGGGCTCACCCCCACTGTACAGTGGGAAGAGCTAACAAAAGGGTGGAAAGGAAACCCGGGGGGAGACATCCGCCTTTCAGACCCAGGCGAAGAAGAAATGGCGGGGAGGGGGGGGGGTTGGTGGGTAGCCGGTCTAGGGGCCCAGGTCGGGGTCCCCTGTCCCACACGCGCCGAGGGGGCTATTTGTGAAGGGGGCCGGGGGGGAGCCCTAATTGTTGATGTGGGGCTAAATCGCATTTGGGAAAGCCTCGTGCCCATCAGGCTATTGCTTCCCCCATCTTTTCAGGAGAAGGGGGTTTGCCAGTTGCCAGCGACCCAAAAAAGTCGGGGGGGTTGCCCGGAGGCGCAGGGTCCACCCGGGGCCCGTGGGGGAAAAAGGGCCCAGGGGATTTAGAGCCCCCAAGCTCCACTGCACCCTACCCCACGGCCAGTGTGGTCCCGGGGGTTTTGGCACGGGGGGAAGGGTTCCCGTAAACCAGGGGAGGAGTAGCGGGGGGAAAAAATTTTCCTTTACCGGCGGTGTGGCATTTTTCGTCAAGCGCCCGGGAGGAAGAAAACTTTAGCCGTTTTGTGGGACTATTTTTTGGCCAGAAATTTCAAGCGTGGAAGGGGGCCCATTTTTGGGACTACAGCGGGGCCGTCAGCATATGCAGCGTCGCCATTCGGTGGCCGGGGAAAAAACCGTGATAAAGATACGGCGGTTCTGCCTCCCCCAAAGCCCCCGATCCGTTTTATTGCTTGTCCCCCGACGTCGATCGCCTTTTATCAGCCAGTAAAGGGCCCCCCAAACCCCTCTGTGAGGGGATTTGTGGGCTCGTTGGTTTCTTCCGCCGTTCAGATGCTCCTTCCGTTTTACCCCTTTCTTAGGGGTTTCCGTCAGCGGGTTTTTTCCCTTGGAATCCTTTTCCCAAAGGAAAACAGTTTGGGGAGACGAAACCCGACGGTGAGAGCTGAACGTCCTCCTGTAAAAAGTTGCTGGTGTTTGCAGTCCCCCCCTTTTCCCAAAGGGTGGGGGACTCAGCCCCTTTTCCCCCGAAAAATGATGGCTTGTGCTGAGCCGGGGTTTTGGAGAGTGCCAACCCGGGGCATTTCTTCCCCAAAAAAGGCCCAGTCCCGGGCCCTGCATTCCATGTAGAAAAAAGGATGGGGGGGCCCCTTTCTTTGAGCATTTTGGTTTCTCTGAAAAGTGCTTGGCAGCGCCGACGTGTGGGTTTGTAACTACGGTCAGGGACGGTTCCATGTCATTTTAAGGCCCCCTGGGGGAAAACGTGGTCCCGGGAACAGCCGCCCCAAAAACCCCAAATTGGGGAAAAGGTAAAAGCCGCTTTTTCCTTTAAGTTTTGCACCCCCCGGGGCCCCCCCCAGCAAACATGTCCCCTTAAACCCCTTTTTTCCCGCCTTTGTCCTCAGCGCCACCCCCGTGCCAAGCCCCAAAATTTACCCGACCGGGCAAATCACATGTGCAGGGGGGAAACGGGCCCACGCTGTGCTGCCCCTTGGGTATCCCTTGGCGAACGTAGTAAACACAGGGGGGGAAAACTTTTTAAAGTGAAATTAAACCAGAGAAAAATGGGGACGAGGGCCCGTCTCCGCGAAAACTGAAAATCGGAACCATGTTAAAGACAACGGAAAAAAAATTTTTGGTGTCTGCTCTGCGTAAAGGAAGGTTGTGCCTTGCGCCATCCCAATGGTCACGTGTTCAATTGGTTGTCAAGGGGGGTTCCTAAAATCCCCCAACCCCATGAAAGAATCCTTAAAATGTCAGAAAACTTTGCTTTGAAATTTCAGCCATTCCAACACCGCAAAGCCCCACCCTCCTTGGCTCCCGCGGCAAAACGGAATTCCCCCAGTTCCTGCTGATCTGCGCGTTGAAACCCAAGGGGGAAAATTAAAACCCACATATGTTAGACCCCCTTTTACAAAACAGCGAAAGGCCATCCCGTTTCCTGAGGGGTTACCAAGCGGATTTGGGTCCCCCCCCCCCTGGTCCCTTGGGTGCCCCACCCAAAGGGGCGCTCCATGCTTTGACACCTGCCGCTTGTAGGCCCTTTGGGGAAAGGGCCCCCCGCTATTCGTGAGTGGGCAGGACTATGGGGGTGAACGACGTCATTCCTCTGTTTTCACGTCCTGGAACAAAAGCTGTTAACAATGGCTGGTCAGGGGGGGCGGTAGGTGGCGCCAGATCTCAACGCCCCATGACCCCCGTGGGGGGCAGGACAGGAAGAAGGGAGGAGGTGGGAGGACATTGGTGCTCCCGGAATTATTGAGTGAAAGGGGGGGTTTTTCCCCTCAGCGGACAGGAGGGAGGGCAGGGGGCATCTGGTAAAAGGAGGAGGAGGAGAAGGGACCCAGATTTCACCCTGGCAGTTGCTGTGGAGAAAGGAGGCAAGGGGAGTCCCTCGATTTCCCTTTGGACAAAAGGGCCCATAGCATGCTCGCTTGCTTGCGGTAGCGACAGCCGAATAAAGTTAACCATCAGACAGAGGGATGACTTTTGGCTGTTCCCCCTGTGTTGGACCTCGCTACGTTCAAAAATGGTTGGCCTTTTTCACACTGCTGAGCGGAGGCCCAAATAACGTACTATAAAAAACCATCTTTGTAGTTCAAGTGGTCTCTGCCTTTCTGCGCCAACGTCTCATCCTCAGACCACTGTGGGCCCTGGTGCGCTCGCGTTCCGCGCCAGTGTGGCCGCAGGGGAGGGTTGGGGTGGTTAGGAGCTAAGTGGCAGCTCACCTCAGCAGCGGCTGCCTCAGTCTGCAGTCGGGTGATGAGTAGCTTTTTTTTCACCCAGCGCAGTGAGGAAAAAATACTAAACCCGCCGCAGCGGCGCAGCATCGGTTGGGGCTGGGGCAGGACCTCAAACAACAGGCTTGGGCCTACTTTGGGCAGGGACCCCGCCAACCGAGGGGAGACAACCCCCTTTACTATGGGCAAAAGGAAAATTTTCCTTTGGGCCCCAAAAATAGCTTAATTTGCCCCTTTAAAGGCTGTCTTTCCCGGGGCCGTAGCGTGGCACGGGGGCGTGTTTAGTGCGGGGGGAAGGGGATTGTAACTCCCCGGGGACCCCGACTGGGCCACCCCAAAAGGGGGGAGGACTAAGTTTGTGAAAATGAAAAAAGGTGGGTTAGTCTGGATTTCAAACCCCAGGTTTCCCGACTCAATGGGCTAAATTTCCCCCATGAATCATGCCCCAAAAAAATTTTTATTAGGGAAAAAATGGAAGCCTCCACCTGTCCGTACATTTTTATACTATTTTAAATTTAGAGGCTGTGGCGGCCCCACTCATGTTTTGCACATTTTTAAAGGGCTTTTTACTCTGCAGGTCGGGGGGGCCCCAGAATTGGGGGTTTTTTTAAATTTTTTTTCTTTGCTGGGACGCGTTTTACTGAATTGAACCTTTTTAAAAAAATTATACTCTGCTGGTGGGCCCTCATTTAATTGGTGTTTTTAAATTATTTATACGTCGCTGGCGAATTTTCACTTTAATTTTTAAATTTTTAATTTTTTATAGTCGACCAGTTCCAGGACGGGTGGGGAAAAGCAATTTTTTTTTAAAAAATTTTTTGAACGTGGGTTTTTCCATTCATCAAAAGAGGTGGATGTTTATTTATTGGGCCCCGGTTTGGCCCCCTCCTGTTTCTTACATTGTTAAAATTGTTGTATCGGGGGCACGGTTTGGCCCACATGTTTGGTTGTCTTGTTTTAAAATTTTCTGTAATGTACACAGTTACGCTTGGGCCCTTTTGATTTCCACAATTACTAAGGGTTTTTAGGGATGCAACAAAATTTTTTTTTTTTTTTTTGGTCTAAAAACCCTTTCTTATAATGGCAATTTGTAGGATTCGCCCCTGTAAGGGACCTACCTTTTTTTTCACTGTGTAGACATCTATTTTTTGGCCCCTGTTTGGCCAGAAAGGGTATATTTAGTTTAAAAAACCAGCCGTTCAAGCCGTCACTGAACACCTTTGGGAATTTTTCTTTTTAATACTGTGCCTTAGGGGCCCCTGTCTGGGGCATAATTTTTTGGTCACTGTTTTAAAACATCTTTTATAGGCCGTGTTTGGCCACAAAAAAAAATATTTTGGTTTAAAAACCTAGCCGTTAAGGCCCCTCCCTGAACACCTCGGGAATTTCTTTGTATAAACTGTCGCCTTAAAGGCCGCTGTCTGAAACCGCCATGGGAAATTTCTTTCTATATGTGTGCTTTTTAGGCCGTGGGGCAGCTGTTTAATTGCTTTGTATATTTGGGACTTATTGTCCGCTGTCCGGACAGCTCATTTTAATTTTCTTTTTTTATATAGCCCCAAACTCAAATTCAGAATAAGTCATGATATTTCATGTGTTTTATAAACCCTTATAGGCCAAAAAGGTAATCAAATCATGATTGTTATAGTGGTATAGCCTTATAGGGCCCCTGTCTTTACAACTTTTTAAAATTTCCCTGCGTAAAATTTGGCCCCATCGGGGCCCCTTTCTGGCATCCAGTTGCTGTAGCCCCCTTTACCAAAACTGTGCCCCGGGCCCCGTACCGCCTTCTCATACTTTCTGCCCGATATCCTCTGCCTTTTGCGTTTTGTCTTTTGCTCCGCTGGGTGGGTTCCAAATTTTAAAAACCAGGCCTGTGTATGGCTTTTCCCAAAACTGCTGCCCCCCGCCACCCTGCGCCATTGGCCCCTGTCGTTGTCACGCTGCTGAGGCTTCCGGGTTTTTAACAGTCCTGTTTTATTGGGCGTCCCAATACTGCTGCCTCCACCGCCCCCTGCGAAAAGGGGCCCCTTTCGGGTTTTCCTCCCCACTGCTGCCGGCCCCCCCCCCCCCTTTTTGAATTTTAGGCCCCCTTTTACCCGGGTCCCCATGAACTGGTTTTAGGGGGGTTTGTTTACTTAACGGCAAATCGTTGACAAATGTGGGGGGTTCAGTGTTGGGGCCATTAAGCCGGGACACCAAAGGGCAGACGACCCCCGTTATTACTCGCTCAAGCATGGCTGAACCAAAAACCCGTCTTACCACAAATTGGACCCCGACTGCCCCCGGGTTCGTAACTAGATTGCCGGGGAGTGGTCCCTTTCGGAATTAAATAGCCCAAAAAGCCACCCAAAAAAAAGTGGCCCCTTTTCCAAAACCCTTTTTCCAGAAAGAGGAAAAACCCGTTTCATTTACGGCCCGTAGACGTTTCACGGTTTTGGCCAAAATTCAGTCGTTTTTAAAACGCAAACTCCATTCCTGTGGTCTCTGGGCCGTCGATATACCCTTTAAGTGTCAGCTTTGAAGGTTTTCCTCCCGGGCAATGGGCACTGGTGCCCCTTCCGGTTTAAAAATGACTTTAAATTTCAGTTTTCAAAACCCTATTCCCCCCAGAAAACCCAAAATCTTGGGTTCCCAGAAAACGCTCAGCGGGGTCAGGGGAATAAAGCTCCCGGGGGTTTGCAGGGTTGTTCCGTTCTTATGGGGGAAGTAAGCCCGGGATATGTCTTCCCTTGCCCCCGGCATTCCTCATTAAAAATTTTTGCATTGCATCTGGGAAACACAATGCCCGACTTTCCCCGGATCCCGGTCCACCCCCCCAGCCATTTGGAAACCCCCCTTTGGAATTAAATGTTCCCCCCCCCCACAACCCCCCGCTGCTTGGGGGGGCTTTTTTTTAAAACCCTTTTTTTTTAAATGCCTGTTTTTAATTGGCCCCTTTTAAAAGAAGCTGCTTCCCCGCTCCGCCCAATTTTTTTTCTGGCCATTTGGAACTCTTTGAATTTTTTTGGTCCCCCTGCTTCCCCCCCATGCCTGGCCTTTTTTGGGCGGGGGGGGCTTTTTTTAAACCCAGGCCTTTTTGGTTATTGGGCCCTTCTATTGGAAAAGGCCCCGCCTTCTTTTTTATTTTTTTTCCGGCCACTCTGCCATTGGGAAATCTTGATAGTCGTTTCCCCACAAAGGGTGCTGGGGGGACTTTTTAAATAGGCCTTGTATGGCCTTCAATTTAAACTGCTTACGCTTCGCCCCTTTTGCCAGGGGGCCCCCCACCCCTCCTCTTGCTGCTGAGGTCCGGGTGTCATGGGGCCCCGTAAAGGGGCCCCCTTTTTGTGACTTATCGCCGGGCCTGCCCTGTGCCCTTTAAGGTTTCCCTTTCAATGTTTGGGGGGTTCCCTTTTGTGATAGGGTGGGTGTATGGGCTTCCATTGCTGCTGGGCCCCCACCGCCACCCTGGCCTGTGCCTTGTCGTTTTGCTCAGTGCTTTTCCCGGGGTTTCCCCTTTTTAACCGGGGGCCCGTGTTTGGCTTCCCAATATGCTGCATCCCCCGCCACCTTCGCCCTGTGTCTCTGTCGTCTGCTCCGCGGGTGACGGGTTGCTTTTTTTCCCAGGGTGTGTATGGCTTCAGAAAAATGTGCCTACAAAGCCAAACCCTGCGGCCCTGTGCCCTTTGTCGTTGCTCACCCCTGGGTGCCGGGGCCATATGATTCATGGCCCCCGTACGGTCCTCATGAACCCTGGGTTTAGCGGGGGGGTTTTCATCACTTTTAAAGGGAAATCGTTGGGGCAAACGGTTTTGGGGCGTTCAGTGTTTGGGGGATTAAGCCCGCACCAAAAGGGGAGCACAAAACGTTTTTACTCGGGTCAAGATGGCGAAAAAAAAAACCGTCTCCCCCCCCAAATTTTGGGCCCGAAACCCGCCCCGGGTTGTTTTAAATAGATTGCACGGAGGAGTAGAGTTCGTTATTGGAATTAAAAATGTGAGGGGCCTTTTTAAAAAAAGGCCTGTGTATTTCCTTTAATTGAAGTTTCTTCTGCTCCGGGCCCCTCTGCCATTGGGGCTCTTGAAGTCGTCTCCCCCCGCTGCTTTTGGGGGGACTTTTTTAAAATAGGCCTCTGTATGGCCTTTTATTTTTTGCTGCTTACGCTCCCCCACTCTGCCTGGGGCCCCCGTACCGCCTCCTATGTGCTGCCCGGCCCGTAATCTGCCAAAGGGCCCCGTTTCCGAAACCTCTTTTGTGCCAGGCCCGTAATCCCGTATGGGGCCCCCCGTACTGCCCTCATGCTTTCTGCCCGGGTTTCCCGAGTGTGTCATTTGGGGCCTGTACGGCCTCCCATTGCGCTGTCTCCCCTCGCCCACTCTGCCATGTGCCACCCTTTTAGGTTTCCTCACATTTCTGGTGGGTTCCATTTGTCATAGGGTTTCTGTATGGCCTTCCATTGCTGCTTTTTTTTTTCCCACCGCCCCACTGTGGCTCCCACTCTGGTTTTTTGGCCCCGTGATTTCCCAAAAAGAGTGAAGTGTGCGGTGTGATTCTAAGGATCGGCCTTGCATCTCATCTGCATGTCGATACTGACTGACAGTATTATTTCTCTTCCCAGCAGACTCTCCAAGGGCATTATAAATTAAAGGTGTTTTAAAACCCAAGGTGGGTGTTCTGCTAATTAAAATGGCTCTCTTGAAGCCTAGCCAGAAACACGCTTGTGTTATACGTTAAGTCTGGACAGAGCGAATCTCTTCGGCTCGAAGCAATATTTATTCGGCGAATTCGGCGAATCAGTCCGAAGCGAATTTTTGAATATTCGCTCAATCCTCGTAATTCCAATACTAAAAACATTACAGGTGTTTATAAAAACTATTTTAGTAATATTCTTTTACTTTGTTTTAAAAAAATGATATCTACATTTCATGATAAAAATAACTTGCAAACATTTTGCCTTAATTAAATGTTAGTATGCTTGTATATGTCATACATCGTTTTTTTTTTTTGTTCAGGGCTAATGTCATAAAAACATCTATATTTGCATCTTTTAACTCTTCCAAAAACATTTCTGCTTGTTACAGAGAAATATTTATGAACTTTTTCCTTGTTTTCCTGCGCGTCCGAAAACCAAGCTTAAAGGTGAACAGAAAGCCCACCTACTGCCTTAGGGGATCATATCTGCCAAATGTTCATGAATTTTTATGTCTGTCATGCTTGTGCTCTAACTGAATGCAAATACTCAGTTCCTTACTGTGGGAATTCATGCTGGCACTTATTCACCACTTAAAGAAAAGGCTCTAGTCAAATTAGTTTAACTTGAGCAAACATTTAATTTTAATACAGTCTTAGGAATAACAACCACCCAAAAGCTTTGGCCAGCCGCAGAGAATTTCTAAACTATCTAAGTTGCTCTATAAAAATTACATGTAAATACATTTAAAAATTAAATTATTAAAAAAAAAATTTTAAATAATGAAGCTGCATATAGAAAAATATTGATGGCCCTGTAAACTGGCAAAGCGAGTCTTGGGCAAGCATGTATACTGATATTTTGAGGTGGAAATTGTGTGGGCCCTCTAGAAGTCTATGGGGTATCCACTGTGCAGGTATGGCCAGCACAGAGAAGATTTTTTGCTGCAGGCTTGCAATATTCCAGTGGACATCTGTGGAAGGCAGCAGACATCTAGGGTTGGGGGAGTTTATGTCGAGGTGCAGATTTAGATATCATTTGTTTTGAGATGTTACGAGAAAGCACTAACACTGTGTTTTTATTGTGGAATATGAAGGATGAATAAGAAGTACAGTCCTTTACCTTCCTGTTCTTGTTGGCTTTAGAAAAAACATTAATTCTCATAGAACTCCATGATAAACACTCTACACCAAGAAAAGATATAAGATTTGCAAATGGTTTCACAAGGTCAGATAGTTTCTGGTAAACCTTTGTTAACAACTTGAGTCCCAAGCAAAGGGGCGGACTGACAATTCATGGGGGCCCCGGGCAATAGGGGATTCATGGGGGCCCCCTGTGTCCTTGCCCAAACTCAAAAAAGCCTATGAAACAAGGGTACCAGGGGCATCCTCATGAGGCCCCCTACTGACCCCGGGGCCCTCAAGCAGTGCCTGAGTTTCCAAATGATCAGTCCGCCACTGGTCCCAAGCTTTGAGTTGATCTCTGTTAATTTAAAAGAGAGAAAAATATATTCCCAACACACCTTTGGAGCTCACTTACATCTGTGTCTGTTTGCTCTATTTGACAATATATGACTGTTAAGAGTATGCTATTTTATCAGGTAAAGAGGTTGGCAATCTCCAGTAGTAGTAGGGGCTTGCCAGAGAGGGATATCAGTTTTAAGCAATTAGCCAGTTTGAATATGTATTGTAATTCATGCAAACTAAGAAAGAGCTTGCAATGAAACATGTGGTTACACGTCTTTAGTATCCCAAGTGTTTTATATATGTAAGCCTGAACACAGGCATACAGTATCTCCATTTCTACTGCATAGTGCAAGTCAATAGTTAAAAGAGCAGGGGTGCCTAAAGTTACTGGATTATTCTTTGATGGAGCAATGCATTATGCTCATTGTAGTACAACCCCCTCTATTTTTCTACACTTTTTAACACCTTTCTTTACACATTAGATTTTGGAGGGGGGCTAACCAACCTTCTATGCAGCTGTGCAACAAATCACATATAATAGTGATCTAATTGCTGGCTGAACTCAACCAGTAAAAACACTATGGGAGTTACCTTCTAGTGCAGGGAGAGGCATGTACAGTACATGCTGCTTCAGCTCTGCCTAGGAGGAAGTGCTGTGATGTCACGCATGATGTCATTTCACTTCCAATGTTTGGGTCTGTGTTTGCTTTAATGTGCTACAGATCATTTGTTACTGGGTGCTGACTGTCATTGGAAACCAAAAGTTATTGCCGGCAACCTGGCTGAAATCTAAGGAACCACTTGTCACGTACCTTACTTGTTGAGCCTGATGGCAGAGGAAGGGCCTCTCGTAACAGCTACGGTTCAAGGGCCACTGAAGGTGGAACAGCAACCACAAGAGCACGGCGGGGTATGAGTGCCTGTTTGATCCAGTAGTCTGTGCAGGGATTGCTGGCACTTTGCTGGGAGATGGGATGGATGGACTGGCTGGCGGCAGCGCAGCCTGGCAGCAGAGTAGGCAGGCAGGCAGTGAAGCAGGCTGGTAGCAGACTGTATGCAGGGTCAGACAAGCCGGGTCGGTAACAGAGAAGCGGAGCAGACATGAACAGTAAACAGGAGAATAGTCAGGTCACAAGCCAGGGTCAGTGTTCGTCGGAGCAGATCAGGCAGAATCAGAAGGCAGAGGGAGAGTCCAAGAAACAAGCTGGGGTCAATCACAGGTAATCAGTCACAGGAACAGGATCAGGCACAGGAATACAGGAGGGGGAGCTGCAGATCAGACAGCACATTAGCAACGGGCTGTCGAGTGTGTGCGTGTGCGCATGTGTGAATGCAAATGCACACGACTATGAGCAGCAGAAAGGGCCCAGGCACTATGGCGAGCATCTTCCTGACACCACTGCTCTGACATCTCTGTATCTTTTACAATGGCACCTGTTGCTCAAGCGGTTAAGGACTAATCTGTTTTCTTTTTATTTATGGTTACAGTGCTATAATTTGTCTGGAACTTTACTCAGAAAATTAAGTCCTTCTAGATCACTTCAGGCTGGCCCCCATTTTGCAGGTATAGCAAATGTAAAACATTAAAAAAATAGGTGCCTATACTTTTTAAAATCCAGTAATACACTGACTCACCTTCCTCTGCACATGCTCAGTTGCTCTCTATTTTTTTAGCACTGCTGAAAAATCTGCTGACAGCCTAAAGATTTAGTGTTGTTCAGGAGCTCTGGGCTTCAGCAAGATGGCAGGCTCCAGCAAGAAGAAACAGGAACAATATAACATGCAAATTTTGGTAGCATAATTATTAATGTGTAATGTACAGTATGTTCCTTGCTAAAGAACAGTATTTTTTTAACAAGTTGTTACGGGTAAAGTTCCATCTTAAGCATATTTCACAGTGCACTGTTTATAAAAACCTTAAAAGGATATGTCAGGCAAAAATAAACATGCAGTACAGGTACTTTTTCTTTTTATCCCTTTAAATACTCTGCAAGTACAGAAAAATACCTCTTGAACCAACCAGAAACACAGTCAGCTGTTTTTGTACACTGACAAAACAAAGTATTTATGTACACTTTACTAAAGTACTCAAAACTCACCATCTCATTCTTCACAACATACACAACACAACATAGACTAATTATTCTGTTGTTCCAAAATTACAACTAGGAAGGCTAAATAAAAGTCAAGTATGGGATTTACAAAATAACAAAAAAATCATACTCATCTAGGAGGATGCAACATCACCTTTGAGAACTGAGTGATCAAAGGCCACTGGTCACTCAGTTCTTGCTCTTCAGTGAGCAGAGTGGTGGCTGTCAGTCACTAGCGCTCTGCTCTGCCCTTCTAGCACTCACTGGAGTGGTGGGCTGTGGAGGGGGTGGGATCAGCTGGCTCAGGCTCTCAATGACGCCCTGAGAGGCAGAGATAGGCATCGGGTGGATCCTGACTTTAATGGACTGGAGTGGCTCAGAACGTAGTGCAATCCTGTGATCCATAGCGGAGACATAGGGCAAAAAATTTTTGGCCCTACCTCTCCTATAAGACTCCTTAAAGTACAACGTAGTAATAATTCCTCAGCATTTTTATAGCTTAACACATTGGGCACAATAAAATAAACGTTCCCCATTAAACTATTTGCACTTTCACTTTACAACTTTCAATGCTGTTGGCTCCTGCTCTCCTAGTGCTGTTTCCTCGAACTTCACAGGAAAGAGTTAATAGTAGACATTGCGGTGTTATATCTGTCTGTTAGCTTGGAGAGGGTATGTGGGGGAAGAAGGGAGGGAGCATAGTTATATATTTAGTCTGGTTGAAAAAATACACAAGTTCATCCAATTCAACCCACACAAAGAAAAAAATACACACAAATAGAAAACGTCCTTAGAAACAAGCCTATACTCGCAGTTGATCCAGAGGAAAGAAAAAAGAACCCTATAACCCACAAATATATTTTAAAAAAATATTCTTCCCTAACATATTGACATATGTTTGAAATACTACAATTGTGGCCGTATTATATATAATATATATATATATATATATATATATATATATATATACTGTATGGTGAAATGCTTTTTTTTTTATATATTACAAAGTATATGAAAAATACATTTTCAATTATACTGTATGTCTTTAAAAATACATTTAATCTACATTTTTGGAATGCATTTTTAAAATATATTTAAAATATATTTTTCTTCCATGTGGGAAAGCATGATCCAATTTGCTCCAATGGGAGAAATAAACCCTTTCTGATCCCCTAAGAAGGGAATTAGATATTCCCTTGATCAACCTTACCTAGAAATATTAGTATCCAGTTATATTATGTGTATCTAGGAAAGAAACCATGCCTTTTTAAAAAAAACAATCTACTGAACTAGCCAGACCCAGCTCTTGAGGAAGTCTACATTTTTACAACTCTTACTGTGAAGAAAGCCTTTCTGTATTTAGAGGTTAAAGCTCTTTTCCTCTATGATGATTTTAAAAATGAATAGCTCAACACAGAGTTCACTATATGGACCACTTAATGCTAATCATATCCACCCTTAAATCAGTTCCTCTAATCTTTCCTCATAGATGAGCTCCTTCATGCCTCTTATCAGTTTGGTTGCCCTTCTCTGCACTTTTTCCAGTTCCCAAATATCCTTTTTGCAGGGGAATGCCTTGTTATTCTAGGCCACAGGTGTCAAACTGGTGGCCCTCCAGCTGTTGCCAAACTACAAGTCCCATGAGGTATTGCAAGACTGACAGTTACAAGCATGACTCCCATAGGAGTCAGCTGGATGGCCACTAGTTTGACACACATGTTCTAGGCTATGGGGCTGTGACTTTCTATTGATGCAGACAGTGTAGGGAGACACAAACCTACTCCTTGCAGGCAAGGGTGGCTCCATTGAATGCTGCAAGAGAAAGGAGCCACCCTGAAACAGGAAACCTGGGGCAGCAGTTATGACACCAGCCTAAACTGGAACAAAGGCAGGGATTAAAAGATAAAGAAGCTGCTTACTCATCTGCTGAAAGTGCTTAAAACAAATAACAAATAAAAGGATTTTATATGCAATTAAGAATACACAGGAAGTGTGCATAAAACACAAGACAGCTTAGAATTTGTGACAGGATCAACATGTATTGGTTTGCACTCATCAAACAGACATAGCAAGGCACTTATGATAGATACCTGTTTATTAAAAAATGAAAAGAGTAACTTGTTATATAATTTGATACTACAAGTTTGCTCCCTCCTACATGGACCTCCTCTGTGTTCTGTTATGTTCCTTTGCATCAATTGACTGTTTTTATGTTTCCATCTCTCATGCTGTTGAAACTGTATCCCATGTTTCATTGTAAATGCATTCAACTCTACGGCTACAAGTGTTTATACTTCTATTGATGGAAATGCATTCTTTTACTTCAACCCCTTTTGTATACACAAAAATCTTTAAATAAAGATTGCTAAAAAAAATGGAAAAGGTAAAGGGCAGGAATAAATATAAGGCTAACACTTTCAGTATTTGAGAAGGAAAAGAGAATATGTGCAGCTCATAGGATGCCAGCATGTGTCAAGTAGCTGTAGCAGGAACCTTTGAAGAGAAATCAGAGACGATAATACAATTTCCATGGTAGAACAGCTATATGGCATAGGGGACACTAAAAAAGCAACGTTTTTATTAAGCCGTTGCATTTCATGGACAGAAATATTTTAGTCACATGTCTTAGAATGCCCAAGGTTGTCTTTGAGTCATAAGGCTTTTTAATCCAAGGAACTTTTTTTTATTTAAAAAACATTTGCATAAATACCAACTGTTCTTTTCTAACCATAGAATTTATGTTACAAAAGGTCGATTCTTCGTAGCTGGTATGACTGCATAAAGAGATTTTTCTGCAGCCAACTGTTCTCTTTGCACATGTGATGCTTAAGAAGCTCTAGCAGAATAAGCTGAATTACAGCTCTGTACCTCTGTGTGCCACTGTCAAAAAAAAACTATAATCACCCCAACTGTTGACTTTTCCAGGCAAGGACTCTCATCTTAATATTTTTATAAAGAGTATAAATTGCAATAGGATGAAACTATTCAACCATTCATTTATTAGCTGAAAGCAAATTAAATACAAAATATATCAACTATGTTCTGTTTTTTAGTAATAAATGTTGATACATGTTTTAATTAAGACACAAATTATTTTGTAGGACTTCTTAATAACCTGGCACAACTTCCACATATACTTCAAGATAAATGTGTGAAAATCGAGATTTGAAAGTTATGAGGTACAGTGGTAAATATATCTTTCTCTATTTATTCAAGACAAGCCTGAGGCTGTTCTCTGTGTGAATGGTTTTGTATTACACTATCTTCTACACTCTCACAGAGTAAACCTTTCTAATGACAAATTCCATATTTTTTTATGTGAGCTTGCTGGGTCTGCTGTCAGAAAACGAGGAGTGCATGCATGACAATTGCTAAGATGCAGCCATAGGTTTTCTGCCTTCTTTCTTCAGACTTTACCCATGTAAGAGCTAAACTACACTTCCAGCTATTCAGTCATGTCCCAGCACAGCTTTAAGGAGCAAAACCTGAGTTATGATGGTTTTTTTTTAACCATGGGTTTATATACCAGTCTCATTGCTAGAGGAGCTGGACAAAGGCTGATTATTTCCATTGGGGGAAGATTTGCTTGATATCTTAATTTATTGGCTTGTGATAGTTAAATGCTTAAAGATAAATGTTCCTTTTACTGGTTATTTTTTGGTCCATTTTCATATTTTTTTTTAAATCCGTTAAACATTTCAAAACAATATCACTACCTATTTTATTTATAAATTCAGATTTAATTAAATTTTCACTTTTAATTGCCTAAACATTTACAGTACAAAAAAAAATGAAACACAATACAAACTATTGCAAATGAACTTAATGTATAATGATATTACTTTGTCAGTATAATTGTTTTTGATTTTTAAGCACTTGCCTACTGGGCACTTTCACCCCCTTCCTGCCCAGTACCAAATTTTCAGCTTTCAGCTTATCACACTTTGAATGACAATTGTGTGGGTCATGCAACACTGTACCCAAAGGAGATTTTTTATCTTTTGTTTTTAGACAAGAAAGAGTTTTCTTTTGGGGTGGTATTTAATCACCATTGATTTTTTAATTTTTTTTTTGCTAAACAAACAAAAAATAAAATGTTTCTTAGTTTCTGTTATAAAATTTTGTAAAAAAAATAATTAATAGGCACTGATGAGGTGGCACTGATGAGGAGGCACTAATGAGGCTGTAGTGATATGCGGCAACTGATGGGCACTGATAGACGGCACTGATGGCAAACTCATAGGCGCAGTGCCCCTGATTATCAGTGTAGATGTTCCCTAGTGTGGATTTCCACTTACCGCTCTTCTCACGATACTGTTACAAGTGAGTAGAGTACTGATAACTGGCAAAAATCCTGTTTACAATGTGATCAGCAGTGATTGGACACAGCTGATCACATGGTAAATGCCTGCTGCAACCTTGACCTGTGATCAGCTGTGTCCAAAGGACACATCAATTACAGAGCGCACCCGATGTGCACCACAGGGACACCATCGCAGAAGTGGATGACCATGCTGTAGCCATCATTTGGCTATAGCACGGTCGGCAAGAGGTTAAAGACAACTTGGAAAGGACTACTAAAATAATGTCAATATGCTTTACAAAAATTACAGGTAAAGGCACAGAAAAATAAGTATTTAAAATTTTTATTTGTAGTATTTTTTTTCCACAGAAACTATTTTTTATTCACATACAGCAACTTTCTTGGGGTTTTTGATGTTCATACAAGAAAGAATTTTTTAGTCAAATATCGTGCAAAAATACACTACATTCATTTATAATCATATGGGAATTTTTTGGTTCAAATGAATGGACTGGCAACAGGATGTATTTAAAGTAATGTGTGCAGTGGTTTTGAAAATTATTTATTTATTTATTATGGTCAAGACTTTAAAAATGCATTAAAACACATTTAATATAATACTATCAAATAATATACAAGTATTCAACAATTTCTTTTTGAGACAACAGTTGAATCTTTAGGCTCTTTTTCATTTTACCAGAGGTATTAATTTAAATAAAAATGCCAATATATTACAATATGTATGGGAACAAGTTTTGTAGAAAAACAATACAAATTCCATACATCAATGAACATAAAGATCCAGGACCAGGAATATTGAATCGTACATGGAATCATAATTTTTACTTTCCCCTTGAGATCGGTATTTCTACTAGTATATAGCAATATGTATTGTTGTCTAATTCTAAAAGCCATTAAGCAGAACACTCATTAAAAGGCCTGAGAAGAGAATTTCACAGTTTACAGTTTAGGTGACTAGAAAGTTTCATTTTAAGAAAAACAGAAATCTGAGGTAAAACATCACACTTTAGAGGCCCTTTTTCACACATTGCCAGAGTCTTGGATCTGAACCTGCCATCTCTGGCTGCAAATCTTTCTTGCTGAGCCACCTGAGAAGCTGGCTAGCTCTTCATCTGATCCCTTTTCTGACAATCTTGCCTTCTCTGTTGTTTTCTGGTGGACCTTGAACTCTTTGCTCCTCCCATGAACTTCCTGATTTAAACCATGTAGAGCTGTACGTCCTGTTTTCCAGATTACTATGCTCTCTCCAACCAATATCTTGCTCCTTTGAATATCTGCAGCTATCCTTATCTTCACTACTACTCGATACTGGCCTTTGGCATGTTCCTAAACTACGCCATCCTGCTTTGATCTCATCCTAGCAACAATTCCATTAATCAACCTTTTGGGCTAGTTTCCTCAACTACAATCTGGCTTGATCCCAACCTGCGACCATTGTTATAACCCAACCTTTGGCTTGTTTACTGACTATGCTTCTACTTGCTGCCCTACTGTTAAAACTGTATCCTGCTACTGAACTTGCTCACCTCCCATTGGGTGATCCTGAGGACCGCGTCCTGCACTAGCACTCAGGAACAACAAGCAAAACTGATCCTCCGCGTTCAGGAGCTCTTTATTACAGTGAGCCTGCGTTATCCCCCCAAGGGTGACCTCTTGTGTACTTATCTGCTAGTTTATGGGCAGCCTCTCTACTCGCTGTGACTATGGTCTCTGAGTCTGACCTCTGCCATTACGCACATATCTTTCTATTTATAGTCTGTTAATAAAACTTTTACAGACTCTGTGGATTAGGCATTTTACACACATAATTGAGTGACATACCAGTCACTGTACACAAGCTTTAATGTAAAGAGTAGTAAGTATTGTGTAGTTACTCAGTTTCGAAGGTTTGAATGAGCAAAGAGGAATCATTTAGGGCATAACAGCCACTAGGGGCATGTCAAATAAGTAGTCAACAAATACACTGCTGCCAATTATATTTACACATTCATATACAGCAATTGTGTCAGCAATTCATGGCTATAATAGGATTGTCATGATTCACCAGCGCCACACATTTGTCTCCCAGATGTATCACAACCACTGCATCATGACCTAGATTTTTAAATGTTAATCATCCAGCTCTGGAAAGGTTGTTTCTGTAGTACTGTCTACAATTTGAACCAGTAGTTGGAGCAGTACCTCCTTGTGAAGTCACATTGTTTGTGTTATGAGGGGTTGATGTTGATGGGATATATAAGTTTCCTGGTGGTACATTACATTACATTACTTAGAGTCAATGTGATGTGTCCCTAGTGCTGCTGATTACTGGCTTAGTTGAAAATTGTCTCCTGTAATCCCCCCAACCCCCACTGACAGAGCTGTGACAGGTACTCATCAAGAAACTATGCCCATCATTAATTCCCACCTCCTCCATTCTTGGAAGCTGTACTATAGCTTCTACGAATGAAAAAAGAGCTATGAATTTAGAATGCGGACCTTGCACATCATCCACCCATCTCCATTCATACATTGTTTTTCACCTTGACAAGTGCCCATCACAGCTCCCTTAGCTTTATTAACTTCTTCCACACTAGATGATTACAGATGCAGGGGTATGGAAGGATTGGAGGAGAAGTATTTCAACTAACCAGGAGGCAGCAGTTTCAATGGATACAACAAAAGTGACACATATTTGGGAAATACCCATCAACTATGGGT
>CATNWA010002814.1:0-21877 GCA_951230385.1 Staurois parvus | reverse complement strand
ATGCCTTTTGATCTATATTTTTGTTTTTTTCTTTATATCCTCAGAATCATTTGGTCTGTGGCCCCTTGTTTTACTTGGGGTGGCTATCCAGGAACCCCCTACATTGAGAAGCGGGCGATGTCTATTTTTGAGAAGGTAACGTAGTATCCATTGTAATGTGGAGGGGGCCTGGTGATTTTTGGTGTAATTTGGGGTTTTTCATATTCTATATACATTATGTTTTTTTGGGGTTTCCAGCTTTTACATTCCCGGGAGGTCCCGACATACGGGGGAAACACATCTGTTGAACACATGGTTTACTCGAATTTAATGGGAAAACCCAGGGAAAATCCAGGATAACTATCGCATCATTCCCAAAACCCTTCCCTTATAGGGTGCTTTTGCTAAGATGACCCTAAATTGAAGACGCAAAGTGTTTTTTACTTTGATTTTATTTTTTTCATATGTAACCGTGCTTTGTTTAACCCCCTATGATCTATGTGATCAAATAAAGTTTGTTAAAAATTCTTTTGAATTTATTACTCCGGGGGTGGATATTAGTACCGGCTTTTTTAGGTAGGGGTGTTCTTTCCACTAATATTGTTTATGTAGTTTTTGGTTTTTGTATCCACACTTATACAAGGGGGTTCGGGATATGAAATGCAGGTAATTTGTGTCATTTTTGGGGGCCCTGTTTTTGTTTTATTGTTGTGCTGCACAAAAAAATGGCCGGGTCAGGAAGGGGGTAAACCCCAAAAAAGGGTAAGGGTTAAAGGTTTTAAAATTTTGTCTTGGGCCCATTTGGCCTGGGGGGTCACGGGTTGGACACCCCTTTTTAAATCTTTTGGTAAAAGGGTGTGATAATATTCCGTCAGATACTTTTAGCACCAGGACAGGCATTTGTAGGCCCATGCTGGGGGGAAAATTTTTATATGTCAGTGGCCCATTGCAGAATACATGTTGATTTCTAAAGTGGAAAGGTAGTTTGTGTATGTTTATTTTGGGGGCAGGAAAGTAATGGGGAAAGAAGGAGATGCATGGTAACTGTTGATAAAGGGGGGGAATGGGGACATAAAAAAGCTGTAAGGGAATGGGGTTTTTCATTAAAAAATGTTTTAAAAAGTTTTTTGTACGTGGAAAAAATGTAACTTTCATTAACACAAAAGCTTTTGGATTAAGAAAGGTTGTGACTGATGAGGTTGGGAATCCAGTGTGGGGGTATTAGACGGATCCGGATAATTTAAAATAAAATTTAAACGGATCTCTAAATTTTTAATTCGAAGTCAAAGCAGAGAAATCAATTGTGTGTAGATGACAGCAAATAACATTGTTAAAAAACCCGTATCTCAGTCCGTTTGCACAAAAGCAAACATCACTAGTAGTAGCTATCTTCCGTATTTTGGGTTTGGGCTTTTTTTGCAAAAATAAAATGATAAAATTAATAATTAAGAAATCCGTCTATGATGAATAAGGTCAGCTGTTCTGTTCCTAACTACCAATATTTAAAAGTCTTAAATACCACGTTACTTGACATAATTTTTACATACTTACATATTGACATAGCCTAATTGGACAATTAGAATTGATAATGTTTGATGATGTTGATGACATATTTACGTGGGACATGTTGGGGCCAAAGCCATTGATGGTTTCTATAACCCCTGGACAAGTATACTGTATATATTAGAATTATGAAAAAAAAAATAGATAAAAAAAGAAAAATAGAAATAAAATAAAAAAGGATAGATAGATACGGAAAATAAAACAGCAATACTATAAAAGTTAAATAAAATAAAAATCTAATCTCTGACCAAAAAAATAAAATTCTGCAATAAAAATAAGTGAAAAAAAAATTTCATACAGGGAAGATTCTCTGTGCTGTTACAATGAATACACTAAGATTAGACACACAACATAATTTCTTATTATGTTAATGGTAGCCTTAAAATATATTGTACTGGAGTGCTGTAACAATAAATAATCAATTATAATGTCTACACAGGGCTAGGAGAATGCAGTTCCAAAAACACTGGAACTGATGTATTGCTTCAGTACATCCAATCTGCATTGACTCATTTGTTTGGTAAAACAGAAAAAACAAATTTATCATCTTTCTTGCCTGTTAGTTCAAATTTAATTAAACAAGTGCAAGGGCAATTATCTAATAAAGTACAATAGTTGAGTAATGAAAAGGAAAATAATTCAAGAGTGGGGGGGGGGGGGTTGTGGGTGGGGTGGGGGGGTGGTTTGTTTGTTGGGGGGGGGTGTGGGGTTTGGGGGGGTGGGGTGGGTGGTGTATGGGGGGGGGTGTGTGGGGGGGGGGGGGGGGGGGGGGTGGGGGGGGGGGGGGGGGGGGGGGGGGGGGGGGGGGTAACCTATTAATACTTTATTTTATGTTACCCTCAAATAAGTATGTAATTTCTCTATATGGCATCCCTATTAAGAAAATGAACTGAATTTTTTTGTCAGTTAATCTAAGGTGTAAAACTGTTTCAGTGCTGGAAAACTACTTATGCAATGAATTGTTTTAAAATTTGTGTAATATTAACAAATTCTAGATTACCATGGTTCTTCCAAAAAGTAGCTATGCTCAACAAATATTGGCAAATATGTTAATATATATGATTAAGAATCCAAAAAGATTCATATAAAATTGTAGTGTATCTAGACTCTGTTGTTGGAGTGGCAGCCAATAGTATTAATTTGGTGTAGCTCAAACCCCAGAAATTAAAAATGATATCGAACAGTGTGTGGTTCTGCTACTAGTGTATACATGTAGTGATGAAATATTCCCATCCCAAAAAAAGTACTATATAGTTGTGCCAGGATATTGATACGGCAATCCAAGTTATATGAACACAATCTGTATCATGTATCCCACACAATCAACATGTTTATACGTCCACTAGTATACGCAGACAGAATGGCAATGTGTGATCCTCCTGCTTGGAAGACTGTGCCCTTTACCCCATATGCTGTCCAAATTCCACTTCTCTGTGACACACAGCAGATATTGTGTGGTCTGAAATTGAACCCGCCCCTTCCATGATGAAACCTGATTTAATTGAAAATCCCCATCTGTGGGGGATCTGTATAAATGTCCTCCATAGGTCCATCTAGTCTCTCTCTCTTCCACTGCACACTGGCTAATGGTAGTACTCCCACTGCAGTCAATTGGTCAGATTAGAAAGAACTCACAGGGACTAAATGGAAGCCACCATATGTTGATAGTATATACAATGCCAAACATGATTCTTTTATAAAATTAGAACTCACCATTAAGAAGCTGGTTATTAATAAGCCGTTAACTACTTGCATCGAAGAGGATGTTTGACCCCCTCCTTATATGACAAGGCCTCTTTTTGCTACTCGGCACTGCACTAATTCAACTGATAATTGCGGTGTCATGCAATGCTGCCACCAAAACAAAATTACATCCTTTTTTTTCACACAAATAGAGCCTTCTTCGGTGTTATGTTGATCACTTGTGTGCTTTTTATTTTTATGCTATAAACAAAAAAATACCTAAAATTTTGAAAGAAAAACAATAGTTTTTACTTTCAGCAATAAAAAAAAATTATTAATTATTATACAGTATTTATATAGCGCCAACAGTTTGCTCAGCCAGCTGTTTAAATTATAATGGATGAGACAGTACAACGAGACAGCACAGTAACAATACAGATACAATACACGAGGGGTTTCGAGGGCCCTGCTCCTTGGAGCTTACAATCTAGGAGGGAGGGGATAGTGGTACAGGAGGAAATAGCTGTGGGGGATGGAGTGTATGGAAAGAGTGGGGGGAGATCGGCAATTAGGTGAGGGCAGGGTAGGCTTTCCTTGAAGAGAAGGAATTTCAGGGGTGCGCCTAAAGGGTTGAGGAGGGTAGGTGACAGTCTGATGGATTGGGGTAGTGAGTTTCCAGAGGATGGGGAAGCCCTGAGAAGTCCTAGAGACGGGCATGGTGAGAGGAGACCAGGAACTAGAGAGTAGGAGGTCTTGTGAGGATCGGAGAGTACGTTTTTGGGTGGTAAATGGATGTCAGGAGGTCGGTGATATAGTTTGGGCAGTGTTATGAACACAGCTTTGTACGTCATGTGTTAGTAATTTGAACTTTATGCTTTGGGCAGTGGAGGGAATGACAGAGGGGGGTGGCGGATACGGAGCGGTTTAGTAAGTGGATGAGTCTGGCTGCAGAATTCAGGATAGACTGAAGCGGGGATAGCCTGTGATGAGGTAGGCCGGTGAGGAGGGGAGTTACAGTAGACAAGTCGTTATATAATAAGGGAGTGAATGAGTTGCTTAGTAGTTCCTGGGGTTAGTGAACGTGTCGTATCATGGAAGATCGTTGTGAGGGTGGAGTCTACCTGGAATTTGTCAGCTAGTTGGACACTGGGGCTGGAATGGACAGTTTTGGAGTCTAGAATGACACCTAGTACTCTGGCTTGCGGGGTGGGGCTGATGGTGGCATTGTTGGTCGTGATGGAGAAGTCAGGGGGGGGTGGGTTGGGGGGAAAACTAGGAGCTCAGTTTTGGAAAGGTTTTAATTTGAGAGGAAGTGGAGTGACATCCAATCTGATATGTCATTCAGAAGGCTAGTGATTCGGGGGAAACTGAAGGGGTGAGGCGGAGGGTAGAGAGATAGATTTGCGTGTCATCAGCATAGAGATGGTAGTTGAAGCCGTGGGCGTGGGCGTGTATCAGTTGGCCAAGGGAGGAGGTGTAGATGGATAAGAGAAGGGGCCCGAGGCAGAACCTTGGGGGACCCCAACAGAAAGGGGGGGGGGTGGGGGGAGTGAGGGGAAGGTGGCAGCGTTATAGGTAACACTGAAGGAGCGTTGTGATGGATAGGAAGAGAGCCAGGAGAGAGCGGAGTCTCTGAGCCCCAGAGAGTATAGTTTTTTTTTGAGGAGGGGGTGGTCGGGCCACGTGTCGAAAGCCGCAGAGATATAATAGTAAAACCTCAAAGTTAGTTATAAATTTAGGCCAAAATGTATTCTGCTCCATGTTTTTGGTAAAAAAAATCCAAATAAGTGTATATTGATTGCTTTGTGTGAAAGTTATAGCGTTACAAACTATGGTATAGACACTTATTTATGCCATTTTTTTTTTGCTATACAGCGCTGCGATAGTTTAACGGACAATTGTGCGGTCATGCAATACGGTACATAAATGAAATTTATGTCCTTTTTTTCATACAAATAGAGCTTTATTTTGGTGGTATTTGATCACCTGTGCGCTTTTTATTTTTGGAGCTATAAACAAAAAACTTTTTGAAGAAAATTTAAAAAAAAATATATATATTTTCTTATTTCGATCATAAAAAATATCCAAAAAAACAGAAATTTTGTCATAAATTTAGGCCAAAATGTATTCTGCTACATGTTTTTAGTTAAAAAAATCACAGTAAGTGTATATTTCTTGCTTTGGTGTGAAAGTTATATAGCATCTACAAAACTATGGCATAGATCATGTAATTTACACAGCTTTTACTTTCTGACTGCCCATCACATTTCTTAAGGTGCTAAAATACCAGGACAGTACAAAACACCCTCAAATGACCCCTTTTTGGAAAGTAGACACCCTAAGCTATCTGCTGAAAGGCATATTGAGTCCATGTAAGATTTATTTTTTTTCCACAAGTTTCTGGAAAATGACAAAAAATGATTTAAAGCATGTTCATTTAAATTATATATTTCTCACACAAGCCATGGGGTATATGTGGAATTACACCCCAAAATACATTCTGCTACTTCTACCGAGTATGGGGATACCACATGTGTGAGACGTTTTGGGAGCCTAGACACATATAAAGGGTTTGGGAACCGAAATTGGGCTCAGGGTTAAATGTCTGCTCCTGCTCCTAATTTTGAGATATGGATTGCGTGCACGCCAGAATAATTACACGGACAACTGTCCAGTACAACCACTTTCACATCATCTCTGTTTATTGCAGGGCGGTGCTTAACCTTTTATACAAGGAGAACGATAGGGTATACGTCACTATTATGTAAATACAGTCACATTCTAAAAGGCACATTTTGCTTGGCTGAAATATGGGAGAAATGCAGAAACTTGATGCTTGCTTCTCGCCCGTTATCTATTCACTCCCCCTCACATTTTCAAAGCCTAAGTAAGATCCTCTCAGTGTGAAGGGAGGGGTTGAGAACATCGCTCTGAACAAACAAGTTAAGGAGGACTGCAAAGCCCAGCAGACAAAATATATACGCACACATATATTTAGAAATATGAAAAAGTATAAAAGTAAATATATATATAAAATGTATATTTTAAAACAGGAAACCGAATAGGCATTTTACCAAATCCATCACAGTCCCCCCTTAAAATGACTATTTTACTCTGTCCCTATAAAGCCTAGCTCATCTGTCCTTATGTACCTTGGAACTCTTTTTATGCTGTACGTTAGACAGGGGATGACTATTTCATCACCCCCCTTGCCACAGACTTTGTACATAAGGAAGTCAGATGCTATCCCTACAAAATTGTGAGATTACTGTTGGCGGGGAGGGACCGTAATGGGGTATAAGGTTTTTCTTCATCTATCATGTGGAGATCTTCTTGCTTCATGTTCAGGAAGATAGGTGTACTGTTGTCTGCAGATTTGCTCATCAATTTCCTCACACATGGTATAACACAGCATACAACCAGGACCAGAAGAATCAGAATTATTAGTATAGTTATCCCTATCTACATTTTTATTCACAGTTATCATGGGAATCAGGTATTCGAAGCCTGCTTTTACTTGGTCTCTGGATTTAAATTCATTAGGCACCCCCCTTGGGACTCCAATGGCATCTATATACACATGTGGGTCTAAACCACCAGAAGGAGCTTTTCGCTTCCTCCTACGGCCAGGTATTGGGTCATGGGTATTTTCTGCTAGGGTGTGGAGAATCATATCGGCCTTTGCAAGAGCATACTCACCAGTCCAAATCCCTTCCAATCTGGTTCTAATCTTTTGGTCCCCAGTAATCATCCATGACACATATGTATACCTGGTCACTACTATCGGAACATGCTCGTTGTGTGTCAAGATCATATGGATCACGGTCATAGCACCACATGGGATCTATACTACAGAAATCAAAGGTGAAAATAGCTACATGAGTGTTGGATGAGTTGTACCAAAATATAGTGGTGTCACCTATTTCAGTGTTAGCCACCTGTTGAGCCTTTGTCAGACTCATAAGAAAAAGGATATACAACATAGTTGTCATGGTGTAGATGACACCTTTTCCTCAGGGGTTGGGACATTCTTGCAGTGGGAGGTGTGTATCCCAAGTGTTCTTCCCACCTTGACAGAAGTGGCTGTGGTCAGCAGAACTTGGAATGGACCATCATATCTTGGTTCAAGGGAATGTTTGCTCATAAATGTCTTTACTAATACCCAATCTCGGGTAATATACTAGACTGTGAGTTCCTGTATCTGACTCAGAATCTGGAATGGAGAAAACACTTGGACATAGATACGGGTTAATTCACGGGATAATGCAGTCATATAATTAGTTAACACATCAGATTGTAATTGCAACTGTTGTGGAAAGTAACAGCCAAGTCTGGGGCTGAGCTAAACAAAATCTCATAAGGGGACAGGGCATGTTTCCCCCCGGAGGGTGTGTCTGACACTAAACAGAGCAATGGGCAAACTGTCTGGCCAACTCATGTTAGTCTCTTGGGCCATCTTTAGCATCCTGTTTGTTAGAGTCCCATTCATCCTTTCTACCTTCCCACTGCTTTGAGGGTGTTGATATGGGGTGTGTAGGGCCAACTGAACCCCAGTGCTGCCCAAATTCTCTTTTGTAAGGGTTGCTGTGAAGGCTGGACCCTGATCACTCTCTATCACCTCTGGGACCCCAAATCTACAGACTACCTCACTCAGTAGTTTCTTAGCCGTGGTCTTGGCTGTCATGTTTGTAACAGCATAGGCTTCCGCCCAACCAGAGAACATGTCCACCACCACTAGGGCATATTCATATTGGCCACTTTTTGGCATCTGTATATGATCAATCTGTACCCTCTGGAATGGATAGAGGGGTTTTTGCAGATGTTTCTGCATTGTCTTTTCTGTCCTCCCGGGTTGCATTTTGCACATACTACACAAGAGGCGCAGTTAATTTCTGGTTAAGGTGGTTATCCCTGGAGCCCAGTAATACTTGCTGATCAGTGAGTTCATTAAGTTCTTAGAGAGATGTGCATGTCCATGCGCCCATTGGACAACTGCTGGATACATATGTTTTGGTAAACAAATTTTTCCTTTCATCGAATACAATTCTCCATCGTAATCTGCTCCTTTATCAATCCATTCCAATCTTTCTTCTGTGTAAGCACCATTTGCATAGAGATCAGGTATTGCTTGTCAGATGGCACATGCACCGCCAAAAGTATCTGTGCTGAGGTCTCACTCTCCTCTTCAGCCACCTCGGACGTTTTTCGTTGGTTTTTTCGCTGCTTCTTTGGCAGCTATATCCGCCAAGTGGTTCCCTCTGGCCTCTTGAGAATTCAGTTTGCCATGTGCTTTAATCTTCAAGACAGCCACTTGGTCAAGCAGGAGCAGTGCATCCATTAAATCCTTGATGGCTGGGTCCGTGTTTCACCGGTGTTCCAGCCGCTGTCAGAAAACCCTCTGGCTTGCCAGATGATACCGAAGTCATGATCTACTCCAAAGGCGTACCTTGAGTCTGTGTAAATGTTGGCTCTTTTACCTTCTGCCATCTTACACGCTGTAGTGAGGGCTTGAAGCTCTGCTTCCTTGGCAGATAAAGTTGGTGTAATGCTCCTGCTTGTAGAATTTCAAATTCTGAGGTCACAGCATAACCTGTGTGGTACTTGCCTCCTTCATCTGCATATCTGGAGCCATCCACAAAAAGTGTGTAGTCAGGGTTTTCCAGAGGAATTTCACTCACTGTAGAGAGAAAATTACGTTAAGCGAGGCGTTGGTAAACTGAGGTACGCCTGTATTAGTATTGCAATCCTTTGTATTGGGATACATAGAACCAACATACATCTGAATTTGGCAACATAGCATAACATTTGTGTCGCATTTTGAGATATCTGGCTAGTCACACACAGACCTTGCCCAGGGACCTAGGATTGATTCACCACAGAAATACAGGATTAGTTTAGTTTGTTAGTGCTACTGCCTCATAACGCTAGGGTTGTTGGTTTGAATCCCAACCACAGCAAAGAATTTTCATGATCTCCATGTGACTACCCTCACATACATGTGCTGGTGGCAGCATCTATGCTTTCTGTTTAAATGATCCCTAGAATGTGAATTAGAATGAGGCCTTGTCTGTTCAAACACCTTTAAAGTAGCACCTTATGTGAATGTCAAATGATGGGATGAGATAAGGGCCTGGACTAATGATTGATTGGATAATGCTGGTTTGCACTCCACCTCCTTTTGGGAAACTGAGGATTGTAAAAGAAGAGTGGATGGATGAAAAAAAAAAAAAAATAAAAATAATGGCATGGAGTCCCCCCCCCCCCCCCAAATCCATAACAGACCCCCCTTATCTGAGCATGCAGATACCGCATGCCTTCAAAGAATTTTATTTCCTTTGTTGAATTGCCTGCTTGGTTCACACTAGATGTGATTTAAAAATTGTGCTTTTTGTTGGCAATTTCACATGTTTTCTGTAGATTTACCAATGAGTTATTGCGTTTTCAATTGTGTTTTTTGCATTGCGATTTCTATTTGTAGTCTATATGTGAAATCACTACAAAATGCTTGAAAAAGTTAGACGAGAACGTACTTTTGAAATTGTGTTGCAGCAAATCGCTTACGTTAAGACACTCACATCCACATTCATTAGATCGGATATTAGGTACAATTTCAATTCCCAAATCGCAACCTGAAATCGTGCACCCTGGATGCGACTTGGCATGCGATTTGCATGGCATGCAACTTGCAAATCGTATGCCAAGTCGCACCCTATTGTCTTCTATTAGAGCAGTCACATGGGTGCGTTTCCGACACTGATTTTCTAAAGTAGTACATGTACTACTTTTGTGACAATTTTAGCATAGATATCTGTGTCAGATGTCTTGCAAATCGTAAGGAAATCAGCATCTTTTCACTGTACGATCGCACAATTTCTAAATCGGCTTTGATTGTGACTGGGGTGTAAGGTCTTTTTTATGTTTGATTTCCTGAGTGTTTTTTCCGATTTATGGGAAATGCCACATACTAGCAAAAGTGAAATTGACATTTTCAGTACATGGCATGCGTGAGATGTGGTCATGTTACTTGTCCTGTAACTCATGCGATAATCTGGAGTGAATGTGCCCCATAGGGCCAAGAATATTGCCATAGGTTCCCTTTCTCACATTCCTGTTCAATGTTCTGTTGTATGCTGCACAGGTACACTTCACTGTGGCTTTCTTTCTGACTCTGATTTGTGGGGCCTGTATACCAAGGGTTAAACGCAAGTGGAAAGAATTAATCAGGTGCAAACACTTTCTCTGACCAAGTGAATGACAGTGGTGGGGTGTGGCCTACCTTATATAAAGAGACCCAGTAGTTTAAGGTGATTTTGTGCCTTGTACAGGCACATTATTTTTGCATGTCTTGTCTGTGGTGGTTTGGGGAGGAAGAGATATTGTGGTGAATTGCCCCCAGGCCACACTCCACGCTGTGTTTGATGTAGGCTGTAAATGTTTTGCATGTTTCATACCTTCGAAGGTGTGTTTTTTGTGTGTTTATTGTAACAATGATTGTGTTTATTATTTTTGCATTGTAATCCTAACGCATGTCCATTGCTCTGCTCTTCCAAGTTTTGCTTTATTTAGAATGAAATGCAGTTTTTAGACAAACAAGGTGAGAAATGTATGTGTGTGGGATTTGGGGAGGTGGGAGGTGTTTTTTTTTTGGCACGTATGTATTTTTATATTGATATTTCGATCTGCAGCTTTGATTTGATAGAATAAGCCCAAGTGATCTTAACCGTTTGTTTCCTGCTGTAACCTGTGGAAAGCACAGTTCATTATACGTATAATCTCTTTAGATTGTAAGCTCTTATGAGCAGGACCGTTCTATTTTAGCAACATCAATCCTGTTTTTTTTTGGGGGGGGTTATTCACACCAAGATATTGAATGTAGCTTTTTGTTTGCTGTCCAAATAAATGTGGAATGTGTATTTGATCAATAAACATTTGTACTATGTATTTTTTGGGGCATTATTTCATGGTCTAGTTGAATGTTGCACAGTGGCTAAATGGTTAGCACTTCCACCTGGCAGTACTAGAGGGTTGTATGGTTCAAATCCCAGCCACAGCACCCTCCTGCCTGGAGTTTGCATGTTCTCCCTGTGCCTGTGTTTCCTCCCACACTCTAAAGACATGCTGGTAGGTTACTTGGATCCTGTCAAAATTGGCCCTAGTATATGTATGAATGTAAGTTAGGGCTCTTAGTACACCCCTTGAGGGTTAGGGAATGCTGTGAATTTACCACATCATATATGTAAAGCGCTGTGTAAATTGACAGCGCTATATAAGTATCTGAAATGTACTAGCACCCCTAACGCTTATTTTTTGCTAGCTATATAATATGCCCAAATCATCCTTGTTTAGAGCGCACATGTGCAAGTATGTCCAAAATAACAAAACCAAAAGCCCCCACTATTGCACCACAAGACTATGTTATGTACCAATGAATAGGTCGTGTTCAATGTGCAGCTAGCTATTCTTTTTCTACAATCCTCTTAACAGTAATAAATTGGGCCCCCAATTTATGTTGACTTTGGGCCTTTACTGGCAAATATATATTTGCCAATGTCATATACACAGTATAGCTGCAAGCATACATTCACCAATGCCAAATCTACAATAGAACTGCAAACATATATTTGCGAATGTCATATACACAATGGAGCCGCATGTAAAATTGCTATGGTGCACAAATAAACGCCAAGACGGCTGGTTGGAGGAGGCGCTAGAGCAGCTGTCATACCGGAAGGACGTTTGCACACACCCGGAAGTGGAAGTGGGGAGTGTGAGTGGATGGGAGTGTAGTTAGGAGAGTTAGTGGTAATTTTTGCAAGTCTATTTTTTAGTTTTGTGAATTGTTCTTTTGTGGAATTCCAAACTACATCTGGACATGGCGAGATCGCTGTTCTCCACCGAGGAGCTGATCCTCATTTGCTGGGGAAACATTACTAATAATTGTTGTATTTTCAGTTGAAAACATGTCCAATTCCTAGATCCATTGAGGTACATAGCAGAGGTTCAAGGTTCTTCCTAACTATACAGGTGGCAATCAGACACAAGCATACACCCAGGGGCCACTGTTAGATATCATGGGGCCCTGTACAGCATACCTGACAGCCCCCCACGCCAGAGAAAATATCCAAATTATATTTATGGTAAAAATACACTAAAACCATTATTAATGGACATAATCCCAACCATATTCCTGTGAAATCTAAATTATAAAACTGTACTGCGTTTATAAATAAAGCTGTGTGTGTGTAATTGAGGTGTAATTGAGGTTTTGGGGCTCATGGGTGCTGTGGCCTGTAGAGTGGGAATCAGTGGTTTGTTTTTTGTGGCTGTTGCCATTTGCAGGCAACCTATGTTACACTATGGAATTGCTGCAGGTCATAAATTGACATGCATATGGTTGCAGGTGTACAGCCCTGAACACAGACAGTGAGAGCATTCAGGGCCACTTCCCCACGCCTTCACACCTGTCAGATTAAAACCCTGTGTTTCATACAGCTGCTGTGTCCCCATAGTGTAACAGGTGGTTCTAGCCACATAAACAACCCACTCATTCATGCTGTACAGGCCAGAGGACCTGTGTGAGATGTGGCATTTTTTTACTTTTTTTTTTTTTTTTTCCTCAGCTCGTTAATTTCAATGGGCTGCCTAATGTGTGGGAACATGCAAAAAATACTGCAGGCATATTATTTTAAAAGTGTGTTGCACCTAACCGCGCACAATATGCAAAGGGCACTGCATTTCTTTGCTGTGCTGGAAAATGTGTGTTCTTGCATGCGTTTCTGCACCACCAATGGTGTGAAACAAGTCCTAAGGGCCAGTTCACACTATAGAAACAGTCTAGATGTGTTCCTGATGTGTTTTTGCATGCCCTTTTGGCATGGCCCCCCCACATTTGTTTAGTGTGTTCCAGTACATTTTGGATGCGTTTTGGACACGTTGCATTGCATTTTTGTATCCCTTCCAGTTAGTTTTTTCTACTTTCTTTTTTTCAATTTAATTAGGGACATGTGCGTTTTAGTACATTCAAGGACATTTCAATGTGTTCCAGTACAGTTCTGTGCAGAAACAATGCAGTGTGGTTTTCAACTTTCTTTCGTTCACCGCACCTGCAATGCACTGAAAACCGCACCTGCATGCAAGCGCTGATGTGAACTATAACATTGACAACCAGATAACCTTCTTTCTGTGCGTTTATGATGCCAAAAAAGCAACTGAAACACATGTAGTGTGAACTGGCCCTAAAGATTATTAGAGGTAAGGGAATGGGACTGACCAGGGATTGTGAATTCAATCAGACTAGTGGTGTGATATACAATCAGCAATCGTATAATAATGTGAGATCTGAGCTGTAGCTGATAGAAAATGAAACACATTCACTTGATCAGTAAATAGTTAAAAAAGAGTGGGGCGGTGTGATCCATAGATTTGCTATGGGACAGGGGATGATGGGGTGGGGGGAGGGGTCAAGTTGTATAAGGAGGAGACAGATTTAAAAGATGAAAAAAAAGTTACAATGAAATATACACAGCATGAAACTTGCACATTCCTAATTGGCAGAAGAACAGGACGCAGGTAACATTCATCCACTTTTCAGTCATTAGGAAAAATCATAATTGATTTGATCAATATTCCTGGCACTGACACAACCCAGAAAATTGATCTCCCTTTTTTTAATGTTCATAAATGTCAAGGAACTTATAATCTAAGGCAGAAACTCAGCCATGTAACTAGTTCAACAAACCTAACAGCATGTCTTCTGAGTGTTGGCAGAAACACATCCATACAGGGAAAGCATGCAAACTGGATGCAGCCATGACTGGGATTAGAACCCATGACCCAAGTGCTGTTTAAAAATGATAACGCAAGCGCTGGTCAAATGATAATAGACTAATTAAAATGGTATTACACAAAACCAGATTAATATAACCACGAACAGTAGTGCATGAACTCGTGAAAGGTCATCCACCCTTGTGACAGTGTACTACACTATTAAGCACCTTTCTGGCTCCTGTGGCTGAGCTTACTATTCCTCCCCGGACCATTTGGGCACCCACCCTGATGGATGGATGGCTGGAGCTGGATTACTAACCCATAGCTGCCAGCATAACCGCTGCACCCCCAGATGTGTGATGTGTATAACCCATGCGCATTAATACTTTTGTTCTGGTGAGTGTAGACCAGTCCTAAGGGTGGTTTATCTTCACGAGTTCATGCACTACTGTCCGTCACGGAGAAAACCACACGTGCCATTCATAGGCACTCTCTGAGTTGGTACTCTCACACGAAGGACAATTCCAATTATTCAGGAATGATTATATGAACTTATTTTAGCAACCATTTACCATTTTACACACCATTATTGCAATTCTTTGCACTTTTTTTGGTTTTTACATGCGTTCATTATTGATCACATGCATTTATAGCGCCGCACTTGACTTTAACATAGAATAGTTACGTGATTAAAGAGAATGAAGATATATCATTATATTGGGAAACTAGAACTAGACATTCCAAATTATTTGAGATATAAGTGTGAAATGTTTAACATTTGAAAATAGAATGTATGACATTCATTAGTAAATGCATTAGTTGTCTGATCATTTTGGAGAAACAGCAAAAAAAAAAAAAAAATTAATATAGGTGTACTAATTATGTTACATTCTAAGTATTCTCTTTTTGCTAACATAAAAAAAACGCCAATGGTACCATGCCCACGCTTGTGCGCCATCTAGCGAACATATCCGGTATTGCACCTAAAAGTGTGCCAGAGGCAATTTCACATTTACTAAATAGTAAAGTAGAGGTTCGTCAATGAGATTGCTAGACGCCGCTCAGAAGACTGACAGGTCTTGATTGATTTAATTTGAGTCTGCCTGAATGTTCAGAGTCTGCTGGTAGACTCAAGTCTTAGTAAATCAGGGCCAAAGTGTCAGAAAAGGCTTGATCTTCAGATGGTTAGAAGAGTGAGTGATGTGTGGCATAAACTTCTAATGCTGGGCATAAAATGCCCCAACCCCCCAAAACAACCCCTTTTTGGAAAGTAGACACCCCAAACTATTTGCTGAGAGGCATGCTGAATCAATAGAAAAAATATATTTTTTTACCACAAGTTTTTGGAAAATGACAAAAACAATAAATTTTTTTTACACAAAATTGGCACTTAAATAATTTTATTGCTCACACGTGCCATTGGTATATGTGGAATTAGTCCCCAAAATACATTCTGCTACTTTTCCCTGAGGTGTGGGGTACTACATGTGAGAGACTTTTTGGCAGTCTAGCCAAGTATAGGGACCCCAAAATCCAATAAGCGCCTTCAGGCTTTTAAAGGGCTTTATTTCCTCATTACACTTCCTGACTACCTATCACCGTTTCGGAGGCCCTGAAATACCAGGATAGCACAAAACCCCCGAATTACCCCTTTTGGGAAAGTAAACACCCCAAGGAATTTGATAAGAAACATGTTGAGTATTTTGCAGATCTTGTTTGTTGCCACAAGTTTTGTGGAAAGTGAAGAAAGAAAACAAAAACATATTTTTTTCTTTTCTTTTTTTATATTTCAAAACCTTGTGAGAAAAAATGAGATCTTCAAAATACTCAACATGCCTCTATTTAAATTCCTTGGGGTGTCTGCTTTACAAAAAGGGATCATTTGGGGGGGGGGGGGGGGTTTGTGTGCTATCCTGAGAAATGAGGAATTTACGCACCTTCAGGCTTTCAAAGTGGTCATTGGATTTTAGCTCCTGTATGTGGCTAGACTCCCAAAAAGTCTCACACATGTGCTATCCCCATACTTGGTAGAAGTAGCAGACCGCATTTTGGGGTGTAATTCCACATATACCCATGGCTTGTGTGAGAAATATATCATTTAAATGACAACTTTGTGCAAAAAAAAATGTTTTTGTCATTTTTCAGAAACTTGTGGAAAAACAATAAAATCTTCCATGGACTCAATATGCCCCTCAGAAGATAGATTAGGGTGTCTACTTTTCGAAAGGGGGGGGTCGTTTTTGGGTGTTTGTACTATCCTGGTATTTTAGCACCTCAAGAAATGTGCAGTCAGAAAGTAAAATCTGTGTACTGTAAATTCCATTATCTATACCATAGTTTGTAGATGCTATAACTTTCACACAAAGCAATCAATATACACTTTGTTGGGATTTTGTTAACCAAAAACATGTAGCAGAATATATTTTGGCCTAAATTTATGATGAAATTTTAGTTTTTTTGGATTTTTTTTATGGCGAAATGAGAAAAATATAGTTTTTTCAAAAACATTTTTTTCAAAATGTTTTTGTTTATAGCGCCAAAAATAAAAAGCGCACAGGTTATCAAATATCACCCAAATAAAGCTCTATTTGTGTGAAAAAAGGACATAAATTTCATTTATGTACCGTATTGCATTTGTCAGTTTAAACTAGTGCAGTGCTGTATAGCAAACAAATGGTGTAAAATTGCAGTATCTATACCATAGTTTGTACACGCTATAACTTTCACACAAAGCAGTCAATATACACTTATTTGGATTTTTTTTTTTGACAATAACATGTAGCAGAATACATTTTGGCCTAAATTTATAACTAACTTTGAGTTTACTATATATTTTTTTATAGCCGAAGTAAAAAATACCGGTTTTCTTAAAACTTTTTGGTCTTTTATTGTTTATAGCACGGAAAAAAAAGCACACAGTGATCAAATACCACCAAAAGAAAGATCTATTTGTGTGAAAAAAAAGGACATAAATTTCATTTGGGTACAGCATTGCATGACCGTGCAATTATTATTATATTTATTTATTATTATTACTATTATTATTAGTTAGAATTATTGCAGCACTGAGTAGCAAAAAGAGGCCTGGTCATTAAGGGGGTAAATCCTCTGGAGGGCAAGTGGTTAAAAATAGAGGGACACAGGAATTTTGTCCACAGGACATGGACGACTGAGAACTACAACAGTTTGTCAAACACTCCAGAGATAAAGACTTTTTACACTAGAGAAACATTACAAGTTTCAGCTCAACAAGTTTAGAAAGATACAGCATTGGCAGTTATTGGGGGAGTGCTCGGCAAAAAGGTCAGCGTATACTTTATCCCCAAATACCAAACTTGGAATAAAAAATTAAATTCTTCCCATGGAAATTTCAGTGTGATAGTTGACTTTGACCTTATTCAGTTTTTTTTCTCTTTCTGCTTCAGAAGTTTATTTATTTCCCGCTTACCCATTCCTACAAATTTTGTAATAATTCCATGTTTGTTGAGACCAGGTAGCAAAAGTTCAAACCTCACTATAAGGCTACGTTCACACTAGCTTTGTGTGCAGGCAGCAGAGAGGCATTTGGGAAGCGTCTTTACCGCTTACCAAACGCCTCGGACAATTCTGCACATTGCAGCACATGGTGCTGTTCTAACGGGAGCGTCAGTGACGCGTCGCGGCAAAACGGACGCCTCTGGTCGAGTCAGGAGGTGTTGAAGCCTCCTATTCTAGTCTATGGTGCCGCTCTCCCGCAAACACCCAGCCGGCGTTGCGGCACGGTTGCGACATGGTTTGCGGGGCGATTGCGGAGCGGTAACACCATTTAAACTTCCATTATAGGCATTTGTGGGGCGTTTTTAACGCTCTGCAAATGCCTAGCAACTGACTGCTAAACTGTCGCCTGCAGCATTTTGTTGGTGCGTTAAAAAACGCTCCGGAAACGCCGTACCAACGCTTGCCAAACTCTATAGGGGCATTTGGCAAGCGTTTGGTAAAACAGTCAAGTGTGAACGAGCCCTAAAGATTGGTTAGGAAGAGGTTATAAACATGCTGTCCTAATCCAAGGTACAAGAGCAAAGAGGCGTGATCATAGACATAAAATACATATTCTTCCTTCAAAACAAAGAGCCCGGCTCCACCAGCCAATAATCCTACATTGGGTTTTCACATGGTTGCTGCAGATCTCATGATGCAGCCTCTGTTGCTGTTCTGTGGGTCCATGTGCGGAGCCAAAGATTCTGGGAGCCAATGTGGGAACAAGATAGTCAGTAAGAGCATAGGAACATAACGAAGCAAGATACACCAGAAAGAACTGAAGGATCCAGGTAATAGGATCATCAGGATGATAAAAGACACTGTTCCCATTATAGCAGCTGGAAACCATTGCTTCTCCCAGCGAAGGACACAATCTGAAAGCAGGACAGACTTCACCCCATCCATGAAAATGGTCCTCCCAGGCCTAGCAGTCTCTGCAGCCATCTGGTTGGTGCTCCTGTTGTCCCCCTCTGCCATTGTTGGTGTACACAGCTCCTCTCACACCGCTCTCTGCCCGCACCTCTCCACTGAGCCCCAGATATAAAGGAGCTCCCAGCATCCTCCGTGATACACTGGCCTTCTTCAAAGGCGTATTGGCCCTTGTGGGTCAGTGCGGGGAGGTGAGGAGGCACTCAAACCATTTCTGGATTGTGGCACCAGTGACACCAGTGGCACTCTCACGCCTGTTAAAAGGATCACAGTATTTTGTGTGCATGTGGACTGTAATATATTCACCTTTGTCTACTTGTAGGAATATATTATTCCTTTGCATGGTGTTTTGTGCAATTATCACAAGCATATAGTCACGTTCCCCCATTAGGGGATAAAGCAATAGGTCTATATAAATGCATGACCAATTATTAGCACTTGTTTATATATGTATGTTGAGTGACATTTGTCTTAGCGCTACATCAATTTTTTCTTATGTGCATACTGTCAGTTCATCTCTCAAGACCGTAACCATACTTTATCAAATGGGGACATCATAGGGCACGACACTATACCAACTGCCAAATGGGCAGGGGTGGTAATATCTAGATGTATATGTGAATGTGGAAGTTTCTACATAGGTAAAAAGCAAATGGCGATTCTGGAAAGGATCTATGATCATGTCACCACTATTCAGTTGGTATGACATATCCTTCCCTGTAGAGATCCAAGAGGTGGTGATTGGGACTGCCCGTATCCTCCAAAAAGAGGCACAATGGATACATAACCTGGCAGCTACTCAGCCACCAGGCTTAAATGAATATATAAGCTTCAAACCTTTTTTGTCTTAAATTTGTCCTGGTTTTGCCACAGCCCCTTTTATGCCCTGCCCCCTTTTTTTTCTTGTTGTTATGAACAAGTTTCCATAATTTGATATATGTAAATTTTTATTTCCTTGATGTATGATTATTTGGATTTTATATATACTTTATTTGTTGCAGTCACTATAATAAAACAGTGCTCTGAAATACCAGCTTATTGATACCAACCTCCCGTGATGATGCTTTTTTGGACTTTCTGGCATATATTTTTTACCTTGATACGATTATTTTTGCCATTACTTTTTTTTTCTTTTGGGTCCTAAACGAGCTGTTGTCCATTTACAGGGGCATGCCCAGGCTGTGTCTCTATAAAGGTTGTTTCCCCTTTATTGAATTCCCTGTTGTTTGATTTACAGGGCCAATTTTGGGCACATTCATGTACTGAGGTTGTTTCCCCTTTTTGATTTCCCTGTCTTTTTGATTGTTTATTTGTCCTCTATCGTGGGACTTCTTTGTTGATGGCCATGACCTTTTTTAACATTTTGCGTTTCACGTTGCATGATTGCATGAGAATTTCAAGATCATGACATCATCACGTGCGTCACTGATGGTCATTGCGCATGTGCAGTACATCCCCAACATCACCATTTTGTGCCCAATTGACCACTTTTTAAAGCTCTGTAGGCTTGATTTCAATTCAGGACTACACATGGGGGATTAGAGGTGAGGTTTTTTCTCCCCCCTTTTTCGACAGGAAACAATCGTAGCCTCTCATGGTTTTTCCTTCTGTTGATGGGAAACAATATTAGCCTTACGGTACCCCATCTTTGAAGCATTTGGCCAAGATATTTCTAATTGTGTGGTATGTATTTGGATGGAGTAGGGCTCACACACCTTTAGACATGTTTGTACTTTGTTGCTTATCTATCTAAGGTGAATCTGATTTTGCGGAACTGATCAATATTTATTGTTTGTTAACAACTTTCTTCTTTCCCCCTCTCCCTCTTTGAGGGTTTTATGTCTTTTTCTGACCAATATGGAGAGTAGGGGGGTGAAGTTGGATTAGATTGTTTTACCAATGTATCTTTGTGATTCCCTAGAATGACAATTTCTGCTGTTTTTACAAGTTTACGAGGGATTATAGCTCCTTTCCTGATTGATGATCATTCGCTACATAGTGATGAAGGCCCCCCTCTTTCCATCAGGATACGATTTACAGGTTCCTATATTTTGCATGAGCCATCTATATTCAATGTGTGGTTTATTCATCAACTGGTAATTGCTGTAAGCCTTTTTGATTAATTTTTTGTTGTTTTTTTTGTCATAATTTTGGGTGTATTGATTATATATCTTTAGTTCTGTATTTTGCTTTGCTGTAGGGAATTTTGTGTTTTTGTAGAATTTGTGTTTGTTTTCCCTGAAGAAAGTGGGCTTTGTCCTGTGAAATGTTGGTTGGAATGTTGATACAAAGTGCCCATTCATGGTCCCAAGTGGAAACTATATGATTATATGTTTATTAACACCTATAATATGATACTATCAGTTTAGGTATTTTACACCAACCAAGTATCACTTCTTGTTTTTTCCAAGTTGTTAGCCATGTACTATTAATGTCTATTCATTATCTACAGCCCAGCCTTGGTGTCTTGAGGCTGTAACTGTTGGTTATATGTAGCTGAGGCTCGTGATGCAACTTTTTTCATCTAGGACATCACAGTAACATTTACTGTGGCCAGGTCTCACCAATTGTAATTTTATGACTTTCCATGTATATGTCTGATGATTAATATGCTCCACCTGTTGGTGGTTATTTTATTTACCCTAATAAAAGGTGTTTTAACTTTTTTAACTAACTGTCATTACATTTTTGTTACAATTTATGTTTATTATATTGTTTTGTACCTTCAAAGCCCCTCTAGTTTTTCTTGGTTAGGGTCATATTCAATGAGTTTACATATACTTTAAAGCGGAGCTCCACCCAAAATGGGAAGTTCCGCTTTAAGGACTGCTCCCCCGCTCCCCATTAAGGATTGGCACCTTTGGGGGGTCGGGGGAGAGGGTACCCAAAATTTTGACAGTTTCCCGCTCCCTACTTACGGGTCCGATCGCCTAGGCAATCAAAGCAGAAGGTGTTTCTCCCTCCCTCTCTGTAGTCTTTTGGGACATGTGACAGGTCCCAGAAGACTACACGACCATTCATGAAAGTTCAGCGCTACTCGCGCATGAGCAGTGAGTACCCGGCTTTGAAGCCCCAAGCTATCACCACCCGGTTCCCCACACTGGAGATGCCAGCCTCCTGTGAAACCAGGACAGGCAAAGTGAAACGAGCCTTCCGGGGACCACACCACGGGACCTGAGGGTACAGTTAAGTGGCTTGTTATATTTAAAATAGGTCCGCAGTTACAGTTTGTCGTGGCAGCTGACATATTATATTTTTTGATAGTTTTATTTTTGGATTTTTTTAAAGCCAAATAATTAAGAACAAAAATTATGCTGAGACATGTATTATCACAGCCAATGCTGTTATATATACATTTACATTTTTGGATTCTGTCTCTCAATGCGTACTGTAGTTCCCCCTGCCAAATCAGTTACTTTATGACACAGTAGCAATGTAG
>CATNWA010002813.1:0-21263 GCA_951230385.1 Staurois parvus | reverse complement strand
TTTTTTAATAATTTATACACCACACACCAAGTGCGTGCGGGGAACAAGGTCATTTATGCCCGGGGGCGAGCCAAAACAGTCCCGTGCCCATGGAACCCAAAAGTTCCTTTTTCATTGATGACGGTGCAGAAAGAAAAAAATTAAAAAATATAATCTTCCCCTCCCCTTTCTGCAAAAATTTCCCTTCTGAAATCAAAAATTCTCCCTTAAAAAAAATGTCCCTTTTCCCTTTCAAATCCCCCCTACCAGTAAACCCTCCCCCTCTCCAAATATCCTTACCCTCAAATTTCCCCTTGGCATAAATCCTCTTCCCCCCCAATCTCCCTTCCCCCAGCACAAAACCCCCCAAATCATCCCTATAACAAAAAACCCCAACCTAAACAAACCCCCCTTCAAATCACCCCTTCTGCCGACCCCCCCAAATCTCCAAACCCCCCCGGGGCAGCCTGCCCCCCCTTTTGCTGGGGTCGTTTATTTATTATTTATTAATTAAAATTTATTAAAATTTTAATATTAAACGTGTATATATATATATACCACACACACACTGCAAAAAAAATTTAAAAGGAACACTTTGAAAAAACACATCCGTCTCAATGGGAAAAAAATCAGCTGGTATCTTTTTGTAGGGACTGGGGTAATGTGTTGGGAAACATAAGGATCCCCATCGTTTGATGGAAATGAACATTTTGATAAAAAGGGATGTTAAAAGCCCACACGAAAATCAAAGTGAAAATATGATGCAGGGCAGCCATTTTGCTGAAATTTCTTTTGGCGCAACTCAAAAGGGTACTCGTATTTTGTTTGGCCCCATTGCTTGTTGCATGCCTGACAGTCGGGGCTGCTCCTAAGAGACAAACGGATGGTCTCCCCGGGGTTTTTCCCCCTAATCTGGACCGGGGCTCCTGAGCTTGGAAGTCTGGGTGCAACCTGGCGGTGTGGATAACCCAAAAACATGTTCCAGAGGTGTTCTATTAAATTTAGGTCGGGGGGGAGCGTGGGGGCAATTCATGGTACAATTCCCTTCATCCTCCAGGAACTGCCTGCATACTCTCCCAAACAGAGGCCTGGCACCGGGAGGAACCGGGGCCCCCATGCAAACATAGGGAATGAAAATGGGTCAAAGGATTTCACCCCAATACATAAGGCTTCAGGGTGCCATTTCTCCCTTATGGCTGTTTGTCCCCAGGGGATATTCCTGCCTGACCTCAGACCCCCCACCAAAAATGGTCATGATAATTATGTTTACAGGCAGCAAATGTTCTCCCGTCTCCAGACCCTTTCACATCTGTTACATGTGCTAGGGGGAACCTGCTCTCTCTGTGAAAAGAAAGGGGCACCGTGGCAGCCCTGCCAAATTTGGTGTTCAATGGCAAACCCAAATTTGAGTTCTATGGTGCTGGGCATGAGCCAGGGCCCACTAGAGGGGGTAGGCCCGGGGCCCCCCTTATGAAGTTGTTTTGATTGTTTGGTATAGACAGACTTCCAACCAGGGGCCCGCGGAGGTATTTTGCGGGGTTGGCAGTGTCTCCTGTTCTCCTGCACAAAGGAGCAGAACCGGCCCTTCTGAGGGGGTTAATGTCAGGGAGCGGGGAACGGACAGGAAACCCTACTGGCGGGGTACGCACTGGCTGACGACACCACCACCAACAGACCAAAAGCCCCTCGGGGCGCGGAGTCTAAGTCCCAGGTGCCCTTCCCGGGGCCCCCCTGATGGGGGGGTTGGACTTGCGCAGCCAGGAACGGTGGGAGACACCCTGGCGCGGTAATGGCCCCGCCAATGGCGTGTAGCTGGTGGAATGCAATGCGTAGTCAGGAAAAGGGGGGCAACAACAACGGACAAAACATAAGAAATAGACAGAAATCACAGGTGGGGGGCCCGGGTTCGAACGGAAGGTCAGATCGAGGAAAAAACACAGAGAATGGTCTAGTAAAGCCGGTAAAAAACCCAAAAAAGTCACGAGCATATACACAGAGCTGTAGCAAGACAAAGACACAAGACACAAGGCCCAAGAGCAGTGGGGATCACGGGTTATGTACTCAGCCCACCCCTCGGGGGGATGGACTCGAGACCTGAAGGCAAAAAGCTTCCCACCTGCCACAAAAAACCAAGATGGATCCCCAGCAAAGGAGAAAAAACCCTCTGGGAAAAGGTAGGACCTTGCAGTACCTCCTCCTAAGGGCCCTTCCCCCTCCCGGCCCAAAAAAAGGGTTTTTTGAGGAAAAAGGGGGTTTGAAAAGCGCGGGGGGGGGGCAGGAGCAGGGAAACCCCCCGCGGAAGGAACCCAGGAACGCCCCCTCGGGACCATAACCGGCCAATAAAACCGGAAAACTGTAATGACCACCACCAATCCGAGTCCAGGATCGGCTCACCCATACCCTCAGCCCGTCACCCGAATGGGAGGGGGCCGAGGCGGGGGGAGTGAAGCGATTGCAATCAATTTTCAACAGTGATACATGAAAGATATTGGAGATCCGCATCCAGGGGAAGGGCAAGGGATAGGCCCCCCCCCCCCCCGGATTTCACCTTGAGGGAAGCGAAAGGCCCGAAAAAACGGGGAGCTAGTCGGTGGGGCACCCGAAATTGAGGTTAGAATAAAAAACCACACCCCTTTTGCCGCCCTGGATGAAGGAGCGGGCAACGTCTGCGCTCACCCGGGAATTCTGCCTGAGCCGAGTCCCTCAAACCCCTCGGGATCTGCCCCAAAAAAAGCAGGGCAGCAAGAGGTTCCCACAGGGAATGTCCTGTGGTGAGAACCCTCAGGTAAACCCGGGTTTGGGTTTACCCAAGGGCCATGAAGGAGAAAATCCCGGGGGAGGAGGGGCTGATTCCCTGGCAAACTCTGCCCAAGCAGGAGATGGGCCCAATCGTCTGATGGCCCGGAAAAAACCCCCAAGAAATTGTTCTAAGGCCTGTTTTGGACCCCCGCGCCCTTGGATGCGGGTGGTGGGCTGAAGAAAAAGAGACTAATACCCAAATTTGGGGAGAGGGGCCGCCGAACTGCCGAACTGACCCCCCGGGCCCGAGAAAAACACCTGGGCAACCATGCAGGCAAAAAATTCCCCCGGGAAAAGACCGGGCCTTTCTTGGCTGTGGAATTTCCTGAGGGGGAAAAAAGGGCACTTTTGGAAAAACGATCGACGACCATGAGAAGGACGAGACCCCGAGACACAGGGGGGTCTACTAAATCCATGCCCGGGTGTGACCAAGGACGCCCCCCCAGGGGGAAGGGGTTTGCAGAAGACCCTTGGGAAAGATGCCGTGGAGATTTTTTTGGGACAGATAAACTGCCCTAAAAAGAGGCGATTCGGCAGGGGGTTTGGGCCACCAAAAAACCGGAGACGACCCAAGACAATGGTTCCTCCCCCGGTGCCCGGCAGTTTTGGAGTTATGGTAAGTCGCGCAGAGGGGGTTGCGCAACCCTCGGGTACAAAAATTACCCTCCGGGTCTCTCGGGGGGAGCTCAGTTGAGCCGCCAAAAAATCTGCCCCCAAAGGGGAGAAGTCAAGGTGCGAAGGGCGCCGGATCTGATTGGGGTATCCCGAGGCTGGCTCAGAGTCCTCCCGGGGACAACTCAGAGTTTTTCCCGCGATAATGCATCAGCCCGACATTTTGGGAAACCAGGCAAATGGGAGACCACATATTAAAACCGGGGACAAAAACAAGGCCCATTGGCCTGAGATGTCAAATCTTTTTGCCTGAAAGTAAGTAGGGTTATTTGATCGGTAAGAATGAGGCCCGGGAAAACCGCGGAGCCCTCAGCAGGTGCCCCCCTTTCCCTTGAGACCCCAGTATGATTGCCAACAACTCCCTATTTTCCCAATTGGTAGTTGCAAATCTGCAGAGGAAAGCTTCCTGGGTAGAACCCCCAAGGGGAAATAGGGGGGCCATCGGGCGCGAGCGTTGAGCAGGAGGCGCCTACCCAGTCTCGGGGAACGGCCTCAAAGGGCGAAGGGCAAACCAGGTGGGGTGAGACAGTATCGGGGGCCAAGCGAAGGTGGATTTCAGGCTCAAAGTACGATGGCCCCCGGAGACCATCGTGGGATTACTGCCCTTCTTGGTTTGGTCTGAGAGAGGCTTTGCAGGTGGGGAAATTCCTGGAAATTCCGATAGTTTGGCAAAACCCAAATAACGCTGAATGGGGGCCCAAGCCATTGGGACGAGGCCACTGCAGAACCGCCGAAACCTTCTGAGGGTCCATGGAAATCCTAGCAGAAAAGATGTAGCCCAAAAGGCAAATTGGGATCGATGGAATTCCACTCTCAAATTTACAAAAAAATTCGTTCCACGTAATTGTTCAGCACCCGCTTGACATCCTGGGTATGGGACTCCATGGAGGCAGAGTAAAAAAGGGTGTCATCCAAGTAAACTACCCGCCTGCTGCAAAAAGTCACGAAGGAATCATTTTTAATTCCTGAAAAACTGCGGGGGGCGTTACACAACCCGAAAAGGGCTCACAGGTATTCGTAAATGGCCGGTTTGGTGTTAACGCGGTCTGCCCTCATCCCCCTGTTTTGATCCGACGGGGTTTTACGCCCCCCAAAAGGCGTTTGTAAAAACTGTTGCCCCCTTAAGGCGGTCGAAAACTCTTTAAACAAGGGGAATCGGGGATGCTTTTAAATGGTGATTCGATTGAGACCCCCATAATCAATGCAGGGCCTCAATTCACCCCCCTTCTTTTTTACAAAGAAAAAGCCCCCTCCAGCTGGGGAAGTAGAATTTTCAATGTGCCCCCGGGAAAAAGGGATCCGAAGACCCTCCCTGGCCTTTTTCTCCCCAACCGAGGAGGGTACACCTGCCCCTGGGGGGTGCCCGGGTTGCAAAATAGGCGCGTCGAAGGACGATGAGCAGGTAAGGCACCGCGGACCTTTTTGAAACCGTCCGGTACTCCCTAACGTGGGAAAAACAGAGTCCGAGGGGGGCACACAACACCTTAAAACCCCGGCCCACGGATGCACCCGGCCCCCCTGTGGAGCCCCGAGAGAAACTCGGCAGTTTGCCCAATTTAAGGTTGGATTGTGCTCTGGACCAGGGGTACCCCAAAAACCCCCGTATAGGCGGAGAAAAATCACCTGGGGGGAAAAAAACCCCCAACTCCCCGTGAAACACCCCCAAAAAAGCTACTTTAACTGGCATATCTCGGGGTAACTGGGGTGGTTGCAGGGGCCGGGCCCTCTATCGCCTCGGAACCCAATGGGGTAACTCGAGCTGCGGGGAATGGAGTGCGGGGCACAAACGAGCGTCCTAAAAACCCGCCGGCCCCCCAGAATCTACCAAAGCCTGGGCCGCACCAGCCCCTACCCAAAGAGCACAACGATGATCAGTGGCTTATCTCGGGAACGCCGGGGAGGGAGACTCCCCCAAAATTTTGTCCAGACAGGATCCAGGTGCGAGCGTTTCCGGACGGGGGCCGGCAAACCCCCGAAAGTGCCCCCAAGCCCACGACAGGGGAGGACCTCCTGCGCCCAGCGGCCCGCTCTCCCCCGGAAAGGCGAAGCAAAACCCCCGCGCATGGGCTCCCACCAGCAAGCTACCCCCGGAGGCGTGGGAGGAGGGGGGAAAGGGTGGGGCAGAAAACGAGGTGCCGTCGATTGGGGGCCCCGCAGGGGTTCCTTTTAGTAAAGGCCTCCTGGCCTGTATCAATCAGGGTAGGGGGAAAATTTGTGCTTCCAGCTCCAAGGCAATTCCTTGGCTGCGATTGTCCTTCAATGCATCAGAAAGCCCCGAGAAAAAAGCAGCCAACAGAGCCTCTTGTTCAAACCCCCCTTGCTGCCGGGAAAAAATCTTGGCGTACTCGGGAAAAGGGGCCCCTGAACCCCGATTCATAACATGAGAGCTTGGCGCCGAGGCGGAGCTAGCCGGACGTGAATACCCTACGGGAAGGCATCGACAAAACCGGAAAACTGTGAATCCGGTTCATTCCCCCTCCCATAAGGGGTTCGCCCCCGGCCAAGGGTGTCTGAGAGTAGGATATTTGGAAAACCCCCCCCTTTTACCCTCGTCGGGAAAAGGTGGGGTATTAATTCGAAGTAAATCCCCACCTGGGTTTGGGAAAAACCACGACACTGACTTGGCTCACCCCCAAAGCCTTGGAGGGGGTGAACCAGTCTACCTTGGGCGCCCCGGGTACCCCAGCAGCCGCGGCGGTAGGGGCAACCAGCGGAAAAAGCACGGGGGGCGACCACCCGGGGTGACAACCGGCCCAATAACACCAGGGTAAAGGGGTGCGGACGTGCCAACAGAGTTTGCAACGCCTGAGCGAAAATGATCCCCCAGGATTTTGTTGATCCAGTCTGGCGACCAAATTGGAAATGAAGGGTACCGCACCGTCGGGATTCATGGCATTGTGTAATGTCAGGGCAGGGCTGGGAAAAAGGGCAGGTTGGCCTTAGTGGGGGGGTAACGCACTGGGTGACGACAACCCCACCAACAGACCAAGTCCCCAGGGCGCGGGTCAAGTCCCCCGGTGCCCCTTCACCGGGGGCCCCTGATGGTGGGGATGGACTTGACGCAGCCAGGAACCAGGTCGCGGCCCCGAGAACCCGGTGGGGTTTTAAAGGGCCCGCCCCCAATGGGTGTAGCGGTGAAAATGACAATACGGTAGGAAAGGGGGTCAACAAAAAGGGACAAATCAGACAGAAAGTGACAGAGAATCACAGGTCACGGGCCGGGTTCAGCAAGGGAAAGGGTCGATCAAGGGAAAAAACAAAAGGAATGGTTTTGTCCAAGCCAGAAATACCAAAAAGATCACGGCATATAACAGAGCTGTAGCAGAAAAAGAACAAGACACAAGTGCAAAGAGCATGTGGGGTTCACGGCTTATATGTATACCCACACCCCTCTTGGGGATGGACCTCAAGACCTAAAGGCAAAAAAAGCTTCCCACCATGTCAGATAAATCCAAAGATGGATGCCAGCACATGGGTAAAAAAACCTTGGGGAAAAGGTAGGCCTTGACGTTAAGGCCCTTCATGGCTCTGTCCAGCTCTCTAAAGAAACTCCCTGTCCCCTGGAATCTCCTCCATGCTCTGAGAGTTGGAAGAACAGCAAACTTTCGGGCAAAGGGGTACATATTGTCGCATCCGGAAGAGTTAGATCCCTGTGAAAAACCTTGCGGGGTCCAGGTATCACCTTTTTTTTCCAGAAATGAACGCCCCTTGCCAAATGCAAAACTAATAAAAAATGTCAGAAAAGATGAGTGGGAAAAAAAAAAGTCAGGGGCCTCACCGAAAAAAACCTTTTTGGGGGGGTCATCTCTTGTTGTTTTCTGATGCACCTGTTTGTTAAATTCTTAAATCAAAGCGCTGAAATGATTAACAACCTCCTCGCTATTAATGCCGTCAATATCCAGGGGTTTTTAAATTTTCTGAGCTTACTCTGATTTAAAAAATGTTCCCTTTTTTTTTGAGCAGTGTTTATATACTAAAACACAACAAGGGGGGGTTTAAGTCAAACCAGGGGTTTTAAATTTTTCAAGTATAAAAAGGGAGTGGTGGTAAGTGACAAGTGTGTCCTGTTTTGATGGGCCATCATGTAGTGGGGCCCAAACCCGAGGGCCCCTTAATCAAGATGGGGAGCAACAGTTTTTTGTAAATGGAACAGGGGGTGGGATGACAAATTTTCTTGTGAACGGAGGTGTAAACCTGCAGATTCATAGAAAAACAAAGAAAATACAGTGGCCTATAAGAGCAATTAGGGGGAAGTGGAGAAAATAAACCATGAGGAAAAAAAAAACAGTAAGGGTTCAAGTCCACATGGTAATAGAATAACAGTCCTTGGGGTCTAAGCCCCATATGCACTCCTTTTAGAAGCAGCAGCGTCAGAGGGGGAAGAACTCAAAGGACAAAAAAAAAGGGGGAAAAAAAAACAGAAACCTACTGAGTCCCCCCCCCGCTCCTTGTCAACCCCCCCCGTTGACAGCAGCCAGTCTTTGTCCTTGCTGTACCCGAGCCAATGGGGTGAAATAGCCATAAAAAAACCCTTAGCTTTGTGACATTGTGGATGAAATCGGCTCAGGTATGTTTTTGGGGGGGGGGGGGCCTTGGGGGAAGCTGTAGGGAAAAGGTTTTTTACCTTACTGTTAAAACCCAAAAAAGGTAAAGAATCTTAAACCTTTACAACCAATTTAACTTTCCTATTTCAATTGAACCCCCCCAGTCTTGGGCAGACTGGACTACATGAAACCAGTTATGGTCTGCATCTGAATGTGCCTTTCAAAAGTTCTCTTGCTTTTTGAAGAATAAATAAAATGCACTCAAGTTTTAAGAGATAACATCCTTCCTTTGGTCCCAAATTTTCATATGGTTCCCGCTTGAGTGACTAAAAAGAAACAAATAAAATTAAAATTTTTTTTTTTTTTTTACAACAGAAATAATTTCTCCGTTCAGTGGCACGACTTTTTTATGTTGGTGTTCAGCTGTGCGTGTATTGCGGTGCCACTGAAGCAGGATGTTTTGTCAAAAAGAAGGTAATTAAAAAAAAAAAATGGGACTAGGTTGTCCCTTTTTTTTTTCCAAAAAATCATCTTTTTATCTTAGCAACAGGGGAAACAGGGGTTGCAATTTCAAAAAATCGGGGGGGTTTGAATTAGTTGTAGGGAAATTTAGTGTTAAATTCCTAGATAACAGCTAAATAACGTTTTTTAATTTAAGCTTACCATAATGGTTTTTTAGTTTTGGCCAGGCACTTTTGTATACACATACCTCAATCGGTTAGGAAAATCAATCTGAACTGCTAATTCCCGGTTGGGGTTACTTATTCTTGGGCTTTGGTAGGGTCATCAAAGTAATGACAGAGATGAGAGATAATTTATTACCCCAAAGGCAAGTTAGAGGGGAGAACTAACAAAGGAACGTTTTGTTTAAAAAGGAACCCATGTTTCATTGGAAGTGTTAGGGCAGAGGCGTCCCAGGGTTGGTGTCACCGGAACGGGAACCTGGTGAACCCCCTCCAGCATCCCCCCCAAAGGATCGGGTCAGGGATTTAGCATAATGGATCGGACTTGATTTGATTATGCTCAAACTGCGATCCGATCCATCCGCAGGGGTCGCTGGCTTTCTTTTACAACTTATTTTTTTAAGGGTTTTAAAGAAAGGACGGTAAGTTGTAAAGAAAAGGGAAATTGTAAAGAAAACCGAGACCCCGCAGGAGGATGGGTCCACCTGGTTGGTCTCTGTTGCTTTACAACTTCCTTTTTTGGGGGGGGGTCCGGTGTCACCCCATGCGGTAGGTGTCAAGCAAAGCGGGGCCCCACCCCCGACCTGCCTTGGGACGCCCTGTGCTGGGCTTCCTTAATTGAGTTCATCAATAACAAGGGATAGCCCGAAGTAAAACTTCACTTAGGTGGTGTGTAGTGTTCAAAAAGGGGCATACTTTCATGATTGGCCAAGTTTATTTTCAAACCTTTTTTGGAAAAACGTGAAAGGATTTAATTGTTTTATTTTCAAAATCCCAAAGTTCCCCCTTAATGCTAAAATGGGGATAAAAAACCGAAGGGCGTTTTGGTGCCAAACTAAGGTATTCCCAAAACTCGTGCATTATTTGGGATTTCCTAATAAAATGACCCTAAATAGCTCCCACAATGTCATTTTCCCCCTTTCTAAAACCCGACCCTCTAAAATAGCCTGAAATGCAGAAATGCTTTTCTTTTGACAAGTCCCCGATAGCACCTTTCTTTTTTAAACCAAAGATGTATTTTAAGCAGGGCCGGATGACCATTTTGGAAAGTCGGGGACTGCCAAGGTCCCGGGTCATAGAGGGCCCCCCTGAGATGCCCCCCGGTACCTTTCATAGGTTTTTTGGGTGGGGTTTTGAGTGTGGGGCGAGGAACAGGGGGGCCCCATGACCCATTCCCCGGGGGCCCATGACGTCAGTCCGCCCTGTATCAAGTCTAGATTCTGCAAAGTCAAGATTAAGCCCCCCTGTATGAGCCCACTCACTTCATTTAGCTATAAAAAACCCAAAAAAATCTACTGCTTATAACCTCGACATTTTGCAGTAATTTTGGGTTTTTAATGCAGAAAAGAATGGGACCTAAAGGATAAGTTCACCTTTGGGAAACGTTTACTGTTCTACCTATTTTAGGGGGGAACTGTATGCCATGTTCCATGGTTTCAGATGCCGTGCGTCCCCTTTTCCTTCCAAGCATAGGGGAAAAAAATTCCCGGGGACAGCTGTCACTTTTTTAAAACACCAGGGCCCTGAGGTCCCTTTCCCTGGGCCAAAAAGATCCCATGGAAAAAGTCGAGGTCCCCGGTTTTTGTCGGTGCGAGGGGGCTGCTAGAGGAGACTAGCAGTTGATAATGAAAAAAGCGAACGTGGAGCTCGGTGTGGGAGAAGCTATTGTGCAGCCAGGGGAAGGGGGAGGCAGCGGCCATGAAACTTCACTAAAAAAGAGTCACCTGATGTACCAAGTGATTGCCTCCATCCCCTTTAAAAATCCATACAACCAAAATTTTTTGTTTGGGATTTAAATGGGCCAACACACAAAAAACGAAAATGTTTTTAACATTTAAAATTTTATTTTTAAAAATGGGTAAACTTCCCCTTGCTTACAAAAAGAGGGTAAAATGGGAAACAAGTATTTGTAATAAACCTTTTTAATGTATTTCATAAAAAATTTTAAACCATTTTACAATATACAATCCGATTCAATACATAAATTTCATTAAAAAATTTCATCCCAAAAACCCCCAGCGTACATGACTCTTGTTCACTTCTTCAGGGGGTAGAGCATGTATAAAATTTTGCAAGGTAAAAAAATCAAGTTACAAAGACCCAGTGGTTCTTGTAATATAAAAATAGCCAAATTTAAGGTCCCCCAGGGGCCTTAAAACTTAAAATAGCTAAAATGCATATTCCCAAAAGGTGATCACCCGGGGATCTCACCCCGGAGCTGTGGAAGTAATTCCGGGACCCAAGGGGCAGCCAGAAGCGGTGCAAAGTGGGGGGCAATCATGATAGCACCCAAAAAAAATAATAGGAAAAGAAATACATAATAGTGATAAATAATGAGAAACCAAGATAAGTGATGGGACAACAAAAAGTTAATGCTGCTGCAGTATAAAGTGAGAAAAAAAATATGGGAGCAAGTTACGAAGGTGAAAAGGGACTGCACCTAGTGGTAGAAGAAATGGAAAGACTTAGGTCTAAAAAGTTAGCCCAAGGGGTGCCAGTAAAGAAAAACACCAAAAGTCCCAGAGCCAGGGCGGAATGACCCTTTGGAAACTTTGGGGTGCCCGAGGGCCCGGGGTCGTAGGGGGCCCCTGAGATGCCCCTGGTACCTTTTTTATTGGCTTTTTTTTGTGATTTGGGCGGACACAGGGGTCCCAGATTCCCTTTTCCCGGGGGCCCCAGAGTTGTCAGCCGCCCCTGCCGAGCTGAAAGTAAAAACAAAAAATTTGGCTGCGATTGCTGGTGCATCTTCTTTCCCCATTTGTTTCCCCGGTACCCGCGTGGGGTTGCCGGGGGATGTTGGAGCAGCCGTGCGGAACATCCCAGATGGCGTTGGTGCCCCCCTCTGTGGCAGCGCTTTAGTCAGCCTGTGACTGACGGGGGAACCCCCCGTTCGGTTTTGAAAGCTTCTCTGGCGTTTTACCTGCCGCTGCGGAAACGGCAGTAGTCGAGGCCTTAGGGGGTTTCGGCTGGGGGGGGTGATTTGTTTGACTTGCGCAATGCAAGTATACGTTTTTGGGGGGGGGTCCCCTCGGGGTCACCTTAATGTGGAGTAAAGGAAAAATTTTGGAAGGGGAATGTGTTGAGTATATTTGCCCTTCCCCTTGGGAAAAATTTAATTGGCAAAAATCAAGCTAAAGGAGCAAGAAGGAGGGGGAAAAAAAGGGGCATTGTCATGTTTCCCCGAAGTTTCCCAGCGCTACAGGCATTAAATTTTTTGCCGCATATCGGGGAAAAAGCACCGGAGAACTGTTTGGCTCTTTTCTGCCCCCCGGGACCCATTAAGAGGCCCAGAGAGTGTACGGGGTTTGGCTGGCTGCTTTATGATGAGCGTTCCATAAAGGGGAAGGCCCAGACCCTGTTTGGGGGGGTCATAAGGACATAGTTGTGGATGAAGCTTTTTGCCCAGGCGGCCCCCCTTCCCCCTTTTTTGGGGGGGGCGGGGGTTCTTGGGCTCGTCACCCACGGCCTTTAAAACGCAAGGGTTATTGCTGGGTTTAATGAGGGAACCCTTTTGATTTGGAAATTTGCCATTTTCAACACAAATTTTTCCGCTGCGGAGTTCGCTCCATTGTCACAAGTTTAAGCAAGGAAAAAGGGAAGTGAGAGGGGGATAAAGGATGAAGCAGTGAGGGTGGAAAAGCGGGTCCCATTCTTAAGTAGAAACCAAGGGTGGGGCCCCTTTTTCTTCTGCAAGGCTTACAAAGGTTTTTAAATGATTTCGGCAAATTTTTCCTCTGCCCCCCCATTCCCCCCCCCCCCCCGGGGGGTGGCAATTTGAATTTTGCAAAAGTCCTGGGGACGTGTTTTTTAAAAAATGGAGCAATGGGTGTCCTTGGGTAAAAATGGCGGCCCGTTTTTTTTCCCCCCCGGGGAAAATCTGGGGTTTCTCCACGGGGGGTTGCCCCCAAGCGGAACCAAATGTTTCGACTCATTCTTACGTTCACCCTAAAGGGGGTTTCGGTGAAGCAAAATTGATGACCCCTTGTGCACAGTTCTTATCGTTTTTTTTTGGGGGGGTGGGGGTGGGCCGGGTTTGGTGAGGGTGCTTTAGGGAAAAAGACTGACATAGAAGGGGCCTTAATTTTGCCAGTCACCCCGGACATTTTCCCGGTTTTGTTGGAAATGCTGTGGGGGGTCAGTTTTTTGTTGATCATTGTTCCCTATGGACGTGTATTTCTTTTCCTATTTAAAAATTTTTTATTCCTTTTTGGGAGTGGGGGGACAGATTGTCGGGTCTGTGGTCTTCATTCATTAATTGGACGATTTTTTGGTGCTTGCCCCCCCGGATGATCAGACTTGTTTGAATCTATTGGAAAACACGCAGCTGTGTTTCTGTCTTTGGGGGCCCGTTAGCTCGGAGAAATGGGGGGCCCCCTTGATGGAACTGAATTTTCCGGGGGGATTTTTTCTTGACACGGTTCAGAAGGAATGCCGACGCCCCAGAAAATTGGAGAACTGGGACGTGGTGTCTATGTTATCCGTTTCCCAAAAATGCAGTTGTTCTTTTCAATTTTTTGGGGGATTATTAACTTTTCATATGCGGAGGTTGGCTATGGCTACCCCCCAGGGTGAAAATCCCCCCAACTCTGTTTACTGGGCAAAGGGAAAATAGGATGTTCTGTGGGTTTGGGAGATGTTTCTGGCTACCACAATGGGAAGTCTTTTGTGGATGGATTTGGGCAGTGTCAAGCACTGTCTGGCCCTGTATAAATCGATTGGTGGGTTCCGTGGGGTTTGCAGCCTTTTTCCGTGGACTCTGGTGCGCGGGGGGAGATAGCCTAGCTCATGGAGCAGATTGGATTTCATTTGCAACATGGCACGTTTGAATTGTTTTCTGATTGTCCCGCTGTGGAATTGTGGGGCTCTGAATTTCAGAACAAGCAGGTATGGTTTCACTGTGACAACCTTGGGGTGGTGCAGGCCCTTAACTCAATTTCTGCTTCTTCCCCTCTGTAGTAAATCTACTTAGGCATTTATTTCTGTTTGGTATTAATGTTTTTGTTTTATGCTGTCCATGTTTCCTGGAGTTGAGAATGTGGCTGATGCACTTTCTCGCTTGCAGTGGGACAGGTTCTGTCAGTTGGTGCTGGGGGCAGAGGGGACTTGGAATCCAGTGCCCCAGTCATTTGTGGGATGTCATCTCACCACCATCGACAATCTAATATGTCCCCTCAGTTGCGGACACAAACCTGGGCAGCATAAGAACGGGTTGGCGGGTGGAGTGGGCATGAACTGGGAAGTTTTGGTGGGTAAATGCTTTGGGGATGAGGATAAGCTACATTGCTTTGCTGTATCTTATCAGAAAGAACTGTGAGCAGGGTGTCTGTTTTTTTTTGCTGAGCCAAACAATGGCGGCCTAGCCTTTCTATTCCGGTTGTCGGAAATCGAGGATGTTACAAAGTCTTTTCTGGTGCGGATGGCATTGAGGGGTTACCATAGGGGATTTCCGCGTTACAGATTCTGGCCGTTCGGTTTTCTTTTTGCTATGCTTGGGGTCCTGTCAGACCTCTTGCCTGCAATGTGTTCAATTGCCTTCAAAGTTGAGCTGTTTTGGACGGCGTTGGTGTGGCCCATTTGGGGCGCTTAGGGTGGGGGAGTTGGTGAGCCTTCTTCAGTAGGGAAGGGGGTTTGGCCATTCTGATGTGTGGCTCAGGAAGACAGGGTGATTTTGCCCCATCGCCTTTCAAAAACAGACCAGTTGGGTCATGGGACCAAGGTAGAGTTGGGTCAGGTTCCAGGTTTTTCTCTATGCCCGTCTCTGTGTTGCTTGCTTGGTTGAAACTTCGGGGCCAGGCCTTTCTTGAGACATGTGAGGGGGTTCAGCTTTGTCATGTTTTCAGTTTATTGCTATATTCAGGAAGTGCCTGGTGGCGGTGGGTTTTTCCCGCCGCCAGAGTACACTTTTTTTCCAGATTGGGGTGGCCACGAAGGCTGCCTGGTGGGTCTGAGCGACCAGTTTCTGCTGCGGATTGGGTCATTGGGAATCCCAACGTTTCCATTTTATTGTTCATCCACAACTCTTGTAGCTGTTGTTGTTGTAACATGTGTTTTTTTTTCTTCCTAACACTGTGTTTTCTGTAATCTGTTCCTTGTTGTTGTTTGGGGATGTGTTGTCACTTATGTGTGTTGCATTGTGTACATGTGGCTAGGGGCCTGAATAGGAACATGGTGGGTGATACAGCCGATGTTTGTAGTAAAAATGGGCCTTCATTAATCTGAGGCAAAAAGGAGTTGTCATTTTATATACTTTATAATTAGAAAGTTTATGTTTAAGAATTTGGTATTAAAAAGTGATTGTTATTTTATGGTGTTGTTAATAAAAAGGGCTGCTATGGCCCGTAAATCCAAGATACAGTATGTCGTTGTGTTATTTTTTAAAGAAGCTGAATGGTACAGGGTTATGGTAGTAATGGGTCAAGGCAGCCGCAACACGCAATACTTCAGTCATGTAAATGGAAGCATTGTGTGGCCCAATTCTGCAACTTTCCTTATGGTAAACCTCTGCCCAGAGACTTAAAGTGACACTAAAGCTTAATTTTTTTTTTCTTTATAAAAAACCCATACCTATACAAAACCTGCTCATGTGCAGTGATTTTGCACAGGGGCAGCCCCTATCCTCTTCTTTTCGGGTCCTCTTTCGGCGTTCCTGGTTCCTTCACCTCAAGTCATGCCCCCAGGGAAAGCCATCACCCTTTGGGAACACTGCTGCATGCTCATCCTCGAGCCGCTGTTCTATGCATCCATAAGACACATAGGAGGCGTGACTAAACCCCCCCCTGCTTTTCCTCTTTGGCTCATGGCTTTTGATTGACGGGCAGAGGGAGCCGATGGGTTCCTGCTGTTGGACCACCCAATGAGGAGGAACACAGCAGAAGTTGGATTGGGGGGTCTCAGGTTGGGAAATTGGGGGGGAGGTTTACTGCACACAGAATGGCTTTTACCTTCATGTATTCTATGAATAAGCCTTTAGAACCATTTTTAAATTACACATGAAAGTCGAACTGTATTTTTCTGTATCTTTATTTTTATTTCCCCTTTTAATGAGAGAAATGAGAAGGGAACTGGTTTAACATTTGGGGAACAGACATAAAATTAAACCTTAATGGGGGAATCAATTTTAGATTGCTGAATTTCTTTGGGACTCAACCCATCAAAAAAGTGGCATCAAAAATTAGATCTTGACTCTTCTAAAAGAAAGAGCACCCTTACTTTAATGCAATTTGCAGGAATTATTTTTAAACATGCTTCATTAATGTTATGCCACAAGTTTGATCATTATATTCCCCATTGTGATTATCTTTACTTGAAATTTAAATAAAGATTTTTGCTTAGATACTTTTAGAGGTTTCTTATATAAGAAAATATTAAATTAAATTTAGCAGTACAGTAAAATATATGCTGAGATCTGAACAAAAAAAAGGGAAAAGGGAAAAACAATTTTTTAGGGACATTTTATTTAAGATGTTTATTCTCTTGCAACTTTGCTTCTCCCAAAGTTTCAGTTTGTTTGCATTTTATATTCTTTCTATATAAAAATACTTACAGCAAAAAAAGAACCAAACAAAAAAATAATAAATAAAAGAAGGAAAAAAATGCGCAGGTAATACATTTAAGAATGGTGTGTCTGGTGACTGCGCTGTTTCGCCACTCTATATGAGTGTTAGAAATGAAAATATACTGCATAGCACATTCAGAAATACATTGTAGAGGGGGACAGCAGCCTTAAACCCTGTTTACTTCCAGCCTAATGATCTGGAACAATTACATTTAAATTATTCCTTTGAATCTGGATTTTTTTTTTTATAAATCAATTAATTCTTAATTCGCAATTTAGCTCTTCTGGGCCATTAATTCTTTTCCTCATTAGCTTTTTAATCATTTCTCAAACCAATGTCTAAGATTTTTTTCTTAGTAGCCTAAAACAAAAAAAGATAAAAGTTGTTTTCATTTTTTTTCCTTCTGTTTTTTTCATTTCATGCACTACCGCACTCGTAATTACAATTCTGTTCAAGGCTTCATGGGTCTTATGAAGATATTTTTATATTCAGCAGGAATGGGCACTGAATATCAATGTAATTTAAAGAGAACCTGTCAGTGAAAAACCGGAAAAATGGTATGATGTAGCAATTCCAAAGCACAGTTGCCAGAAAAATAAACAAAAGCTACTCACTAGCTAAGATTTGCTGGGGCAGGAATTATTACAACCCAGTGACAAAGCTTGTAGAAATATATCATTTTCTTTGCAGGTGGAGGCTGCTTTGGAATGGTTAAAGAAGACAGCACTCAGCATGTGAAAAATTGTTCTGAAAACTAAAAGAAATAGAAATGTTCCACTGAGAGCAGTAGATATTTAATTCAAAAGCAGGAGAGGCTTTTAAAAAGACACCTCAGTGTGTATTATATGAGAAAGGTATGAATACTGGACAGAAAAATTTGCTTATATTTGATGACAAAAAATATATAATTATATGTCTATCTATATACACCCAAGTCATTCATAAAGTATCATACCACCCTAATTTTTTAAAAAAGTTTTGCTTATGTTGCGTCTGATTCTACCAGTTTTAAATAATTTTTTTCTCATTAAATTCAACACTCAGTAAACACCCATAATCACAAAGTGAAAACAGAATTTAAGAAATGTTTGCAAATTTATGAAAAAAAAGGAAAAACTGAAATACACCACACTCACATTGGCATAAGCGTACTTTTCAGACCCTTTGTAACAACGCTTAAAATTTAGCTCAGTGCCACCATTTCTCTTGATCATTGATGATATGTTTCTACAATTCTAAATTGGACAAGCACATGCCTCTCTTTCCCCCTGGGTCACATCAATGCATTTTTTAGTGCTTTTTTTTTGCAGAAACACATTCCAGTTCATTTAACATTTTCCTATAGACATGTTTACATCTATGCTTTTTTTTTGTGCTGCAGCATTTTGTGGAAAAGGTCAGGACTTTTTTTTAAATGCATAAAGCATGTTTTTGTTACAATAGAAGTTCAAGTAAGAGAAGCTGCTTAAAACTTATGTAGTCACTTTTTTGCGAGCTTTTTTTTTCTGCCCAGCAACAACAACAAAAAACACGTACACACCACAGAACACAGAAAAATGCAGCAAAAACATGCGTGTATAAATAAAGCACAGTGCAAAATGCATTACAAAAAAAAAAAAAGCATAGATCAAAAGCAAAAAGCATCAGTGTGAATCAAGCCTATAAAAGGCCTCACAGCGGACCATGCATACTGTGTCAGAGCAAAAGCAAAGAGGTCAAAGAAACTGCCTGCAAACTCTAAGCAGGCTCATGTGCTCTGCAGGAGAGGCTTCTGTCTAGACACTCTGCCATGAAGTTTGGCTGGGCGACCAGCTCTTGGAAGAGTCCTGGCTGTGCCAGGAAAAACTTCTTCCATTTGAGAATAATGCAGGCTACTGTGCTGTTGGAAACCTTCATATGCAACAGAAAATTTGCAGCCTTCCGCAAGTCTGTGCCTTGCAATAATCCTATCTCTAAGCTCTGAAGGCAGTTTCTTTAACCATTTGCCCTCCTGAGGATTTACCCCCCCCCTTCCTGACCAGGCCATCTTTGCATTATGGAGCTGTGTTATTTTTAACTGACAATTGCGCGGTTGTGCAACCCTGCACCCATATGAAATTTACATCCTTTTTCTCCCACAAGTTGAGCTTTTTTGCGGCGGTATTTGATCGCCTGTGTGTTTTTTATTTTTTGTGCTATAAAACAACAAAAACAACTATTTCAAGAAAAAAAAACAATATTTTGGACTTTTTGCTATTAAAACAAGTCCAGTAAAAAAAATTTTAAAAATCAAAATTTCGTCATAAATTTAGGCCAAAATGACGAAATGTCCTTATAGCTGAGCTCCTCCTCTTATCAGTTTGGTTGCCCTTCTCTGTACTTTCTCCAGTTCCCCAATGTTCTTTTGGTAAATTGGTGCCCACAACTGAACTGCACATTCCAGATGAGGGATAACTAATGATTTGTACCGGGGTAATATGATATCTCTCTCTGGAGTCTATACCTCTTTTAATACAAGAGAGGATTTTGCTCGCTTTAGAAACCGCAGCTTTGGCATTGCATGTCATTATTAAGCTTGTGATCTACCAGAACTCCCAGATCCTTCTCCACCATTGATTCCCCCAGTTGTACTCCCCCCAGTATGTATGATGCGTGCATATTCTTAGCCCCCAAGTACATAACTTTATATTTATCAACATTAAACCTCATTTGCCACATAGTTTTCCCATTTAAATAGTGCATTGACTTTGGCTTGTAAGTTAGAGACATCCTGTAAGGACGTTATTCCACTACACAGCTTGGTGTCATCTGCAAAGACTGAAATGGGATTTATAATCCCAGACCCTATATCATTTATAAATATATTAAAATGTAAGTGTCCCAACACTGAACCTTGGGGTACACCACTGACGACCCTAGACCATTCAGAGAATGAATCATTAACCACTACTCTCTGAATACAATCTTTTAGCCACTTTTCTATCCATTTACATTACAGATTTTTCCAAGCCTGTAGACTTTACCTTTCACATTAGCCGCGTGTGGGGAACTGTGTCAAATCGTTTTTGCAAAATCCATGTATACCACGTCCACCGCCACCCCTCTGTCCAAAGTTTTGCTTCACACCTCCTCATAAAAAGAAATCAGATTTGTTTGACAACTTCTGTCTTTCATGAATCCATGCTGTCTGTTGCTTAAAATAATTCTTTATAGCAAAAACTCATCTCGGTGGTCTTTTAACCGTTTTCAATTACCGTGCAATTTTACACCCTTCAGCACAGGCCCGCTCCATTTTTCAAGGTTTCAGCGCTCTTAACACTGTTGAATGTCAATTGCTTGGTCATACAACACTGTACCCAATAAAAATTTTATATAATTTTCTTCACACAATCCGATAGGTCTGCTTTCTTTTGGTGGTATTTAATCACTCGCTGGGGTTGTTTATTTATTGCTTAAATTAACAAAAAAGACGCCCATAAAATTTTGGGAAAAAAAAAAACACATTTTTCTTTGTTATCTGTATATAAAAAGTATACAAATAATTAATTTGTTCTTCATAAATTTAGGGACGAGATTTGGTTGTATTCTGCTACATGTCTTCTTGGTGAAAATACATCCAAATTAGGGAGTGTATTCCTTTAGTTTGATAGGAAACTTTATAGAGTTCACAAAACTATAGTTATAGATCTGAATATTGATATCAGTCCTGAAAAGTACGTGACAAGGATCATATTAATTTCTTGAGGTCCAAGAATGTCAGAAATAGTACAGATATCCCTCAATGACCCCTTTTTGCAGAGTAGACAGTCCGACATACTTCATAAGAGGCATGGCGAGTTTTTTTTGAAGTTGTATTTTTTTTTGTCATAATTTTTCGGGAAAATGAAAAAATTAAAAAAAATTATTTTCACCTATTTTTTTTTTTAAATACTGTCACCAGTGCAGTACTCAGTAATCATCATCATATAAACTGGCATATGGCGGTGATACAGGGACACTGACTGGTGGACAGTATGAAAAAAATATATATATATATTTAATTTTTTTTAATTTTTTTTTTTATATTTAATTTTTTATTACATTTTTTAATTTTTTTTTAAGATTTTTTTTTTTTCATATTTTTACTATGACCAAAAGTAGTACAATGTTACATGTTAGTAACATTGTACTACTTTGGGGAAGTGATCAGTTTTTTTTTTTTTTTTACACAATTTGCTTATAGCAAAAGAATTACTTTGCTATAAGCAAAGCATTTACCTGAATGAAATCGATTCATTCAGCTTTTTTTTATTTTTTTGTGCTTAGCTGTGATTTGGGTCACAGCTTAATCACATGACATGTGCATTTGATTAGCTGTGACCATTTCACAGCTAGGCAACCTAGTATACAATGGATGGCATCATGAACTGAAGCCATCCATTGTATACAAACTGTCATGTGACACACAAAAGCTGTGATTGGTACAGCAGGTCTACATGGTACCTCGCATAACTGGGAAGCCAGTACTCTGGATCTGTCATCGGGCCTTGTCCGAGGTGCACGGCCGGGTGAAAGATCGCACTTGCCTGCGCGCTCTGCCTTAGCGCAAACGGGCCACATGTGCGGGAGCACGCCAAAGAGTTGCACCGGAGTGCAGAGACACTTCTGAAGCTGCAAACGGGCCATTGGGCCGGGCGGTAATGGTTAATAAACTTCTTCAGTATTTCTTCCCCATATAGAAGTTCAACTAACTGGTCTATAATTACTTAATAAAAGATTTTGATCCCTTTTTAAATATAGACACCATATTGGGCTGTACGTTCATCAGTGGTACTATGCCAGTCATCCTTAAAGAGTCCCTAAAAATGAGAGAAACAATGTCTTTGAAAATGACAGAGTTTCATGTCTTTAAGGACTCATGGGGTGTATGCCATTGGCCAGGTGCTTTATTCCCCTTATATTCAGTCTTATATTTCTGTATCTTATCAGTTGTAAGCCAATGTGGATCATCTGGTTACTGTGTCAATACCATGACCATTATGGGCAAAAGCTCCCACACTCCTTATGATAAA
>CATNWA010002812.1:0-22104 GCA_951230385.1 Staurois parvus | reverse complement strand
TTTTTGGGTTTAAGAAGCTCTCCCAGAATCCCTCAGCTTGGAATAATGGAATAATGGTCCCTGTGTCTGCAGAAACGTAGAGAATACTTCCATATACCGCGTCTCTTCATCTTGTTCATCCTTCTTGTTGGCAGAACAATGACATCTCAGCTAGACTAGAGGATGTGGGGACCACCACGGGATTATTTGGTGTTTGTAATCACCCCCCCCCCCCCTTGTTCCTGCACTGAGGGGTCCCGGCTTCCATTCCTTCTCTATACACAGAACTAAAATACTTCAGTTGGGGAGAAGTTTGTCCCTTGTGGGACTTGAGACCTGAAAATGACCCTTGTCTATTATTTGGTTTAAAAACTCCCATGGAAAAACGATGAAAATATGATCTTCCTCATAGAAATTCTAACAAAATGCAACATTTTCCATTTTAGGTCAAAAATCATTTTAAATTGTTTCCCATCACACAGAAGGAATGTACATGCTTTGTCACTGAGTGGATTGCTAGACAAATGTTTTTATCAATAGACCCCTAAATGTCAGGAGATATACTGTATTCTATTATATTGTATTATATTATGTTATGTTAAATTATATAAAGACGGGAACAGATTCAAACATGATAGTTCAATCAAAATATGAAATATAAATATACATATAAAGTGCTTAAAAGGTGAAAATCTAATAAAGTGCTTGAATGGTGAAGAATCACTACGATGTGATCGGAATATATAAATTCTATTTGAAAAACACGGTGCTCCACCTTAACTCAATGTTCCTCCACCTCAAAAATCGTATGGATGGCCGCTCTCCTCCTACCATGGACCTATGAATGAATACAGGTCAACCAAGCCTGGTAATTCCGATGCTCTAGATGTCAGCAGATGACAGGCACCACCTTCCATAATAATGTAAAACGGAATTCTTCTCAGATGATAGAAGCAGTAACATAGCGATTTGCATTTCAAAACTCCCGCTCTGTAAAAAGCTGGCAATTATGTCACTAGGCTCCGCCGCCACGCGTTACACAACCAACCACGTGGCTTCGTCAGGGAAAAGCCCATATATGCATCTAGGTAACCATGACTACTATTCCTGCTTCATTCTGTAGAGCCTGCAACATCCCACAGCACATTCCAGCACATAAACTCCCCCTTCTGTCTTGTATGTAATACAATCTCTCATGAAATCATCTTTATTTGTACTTGTTGCTTTAAAATTAATTATTTTCTGTTGAATCCCTTTAGTTCTTGTACATCCATAGCATTTTTTGCATGGGAAAAATCCTTTACCCGTGAAGAAAGAAAACTCACTTTTCTTAGGGGGATTCACCACATTTTTAACTATATTTATCGAAATATTTACCAACCCAACCAAAGTTTGTATATAGAGAGCCCCAAGGTTGTGTGACCGCATAGCTAAAAATGTGTTGAATCCCCCTAAGAAAAGTGAGTTTTCTTTCTTCACAGGTAAAGGAATATTTTTGTTTTTAATTGTATTGCTTTTTACCTGTTTACTGACTAGATTGGATATATGTCAGGTATTCTATTTCTCGGGGGTTAGGAAAATTTCTTATACATGTCTGTTACAGACCCCATGGTGCCGGGAAGCGTCTATGTGATCTTCCTAATTGGAAGACTCCCCCCACTGCTATGCTTTGGTGGAGACTCTTCCATTCCTTGACCTTGTGTCTGGGTTATTTGGTGTTTTACTGTTTTATGCTGCATATTGTTGTTTTACCACTTGAACTGACGCTAGACATTTTCTGGGTGTCTTTTGTCTCTCCCCTATTTCTTCCTTTTTTTTTTATTGTTTTTTATTGAGGGTCATCTTGAGAATTTTTATTTGGTCCTGGATTCTTGATCTCCCCTATGGGGGGATGTGTGGGACTCCCCATCTCTGTCTTGCATTTTTCTATGTCCACCTTAAGACCTAATAGTGTTGTTGTTCCCTTACTCTCCCATAGTGTGCAGGTTCGGGATTCCCCTCTAAGCGTCTCAAGTTTTTTTCTCGTTATAAGTTCCTGGGAGCTGATATACAGTAGGTGCTCTGCAGGAAACCCATTTCACTCTTTCACACCACGTTATATTCATAGAGATTTCCCTGTGTGCTTTTTTGCTAATGCATCTGGGAAAAAACGAGGGGTAGCGCTCTGTTTGGCCCGGCGGTTATCCTTTACTGAATCTAAAGTGATACGAGACAAGGAAGGGCGATATCTATTGGTTAAAGGCCACTTGGGGGGAAACTTAGTGACTTTCCTGATTTACTACGCCCCTAATGTGAATCAATTAGCCTTTTTTCGATCCCTGTTTCAATCTTTAGCTCCAGAACTGGAAGGCAATGTCATTTTAGCAGGGGATTCGAATTTGGCTTTAGATCAAATGCTTGATAAATCGCATGCGACCAAACTTGCATCCCCCGAAACAAAGTCACAAATTTGCTCAACTTTTATATCGCTATAATTTGGTGGATGCATGGAGAGAGGCCAATCCTACTTCTTCTAGAGACTACTCTCATTTCTCTAGAGCTCACAACCGGTATTCACGTATACACCACATCTTTCTCCCTATGGAGTTGCTGCCTAAGTTGTGTTCGGCTAAAATTGTATGGACACCCTGGTCAGATCATGACCCGGTGATGCTAACAATCTCCAATTTAACTGCCAATCTGGCCAAGTCACACTGGCGATTGAATGAGTCCCTTCTTAGCAATGAGTCCCTTCTTAGCAATGAGTCAACTCACCTTGAAGTGGTGGAGCATTTGAACTCTTACTTTCCCATTAGTAAATCAGAAGACACGACCCCGGCTATTAACTGGGCAGCTCAGAAAGCTTCTATCAGAGGTTTTTTTTATCCAACAAGTCTCTAGACTAAAGTGATCTCATGAAGAGTTGATTTCTGCCAAAACTAAGGAATACGAGGCTTTACTGGCCCAACATAAAATTTCTCCAACCCCGGACTTGTTACTTAAGGTAGAACAGGCTCGTTTGGAGCTTAATCTTTGTCTCACCACAAAACTGGAAAAGCTGATGGAGGAATCATAACTTCTTCACATGGCGAGACAAACCGGATTCTAAACTTTCCCCTAAACATACTTACTCGGCGCTTCCTAAGCTTAGGCTTCCTGGAGGTCACATCTCACAGGATCCTCAGAAATCCTTCAGGAATTTAATACGTTTTATTCTACCTTATATAGTCCACCCCAGTTTGTTGAGCCTTCCATGCTTCAAGATTTTTTAGGACCCTTGCAGCTCTCTTCCCTTGCCGACGCCCTGTCAGGAATGGACTTGTCAATAATGGTGGGACTCACCTGCCTTGTGGGCTGCAGTACCAGGGCTGGCCAGCGGGTGCTCTCAGCAATCAGAGACTCACACCTGCAGTCAGCCAAACACCTGAAGCTGATTGCAGGGGTTGTATTTAAGGAATGACCAGACTCACAGTCAAGGCCTTGGTGTGTGCTTCCATGGGCCCCTGTATCTTGTATCCTGTATTCCTGTTCCTGTTTCTGTCTGACTTGTTGCCGACCCTGCCTGATCCTGACCTCTGCTGACTTCTCCTGCTTGATCCCTGGCTTGTGACCCTGACCATTCTCTGCCTGACCCTTTGCACCGCGCTGCCCGTGAGTTACTGAACCCAGCTTGTGACCCCGACCACTCTCCCGCCTGTTCCTGGTACTCCATTTTGCCCATTTGCTACTGACCCGGGCCTGCCTGACGACGCTTGCATTGTATGTACTGTTATCTGTGGGTGGTTGGTTTGGTTTGTTTGCACTGTGTTTATGTTTAGTATTGCACTGCGTTTTGTATTGTTAGTCTTAATAAATTATATTGTTTATACCATATCTGAAGCCTGCATTTCCCTGCGTCAGTCCACACCCCTCTGGTCATACCCGGAGCCCTGACACGCCCACAGGGAACTTATGGAACGACCTATAACTAGTGAGGAACTTGGTAAAGTTCTTAAAATGCTAACATCACATAAGTCCCCGGGCCCCGACGGTTTACCAAATGTTTACTATAAAACCTTCTCTGACCATCTTCTCCCCCATATGGCTCTTTACTTCAGTTCCTTGAGAGAAGACGGGTGATTCCTTTATACGAAAATAAAGCAGATATTAGTGTTATTCCTAAACCTAATAAAGATGCGACTGATATCCTTAATTACACTGTTCAACAAATTTTTATTTTTTGCCAGTTTTGGAAACAAAAGGATCCATTTCTTAATGAATTTCACATTCTGAGTTCAAATATAACAATGAAATTTGTCAATTGGCTCTAGTTTTTCTGTAAACGGAAAGTTTTCTACTATAGGCGTAATGACTACATAATGCACAATAATTATATAGATAGATGTCTTTCCACAAATATAAAGCAAGTGATATTGACTACATAACAAAGCCTAAATGGCATAATATATTGCATAGGATTACCAAAAAAATGATAGCCATAAGCTAAGTTGAATCATTTTAATACTTAGGATTCTCACTAGTTTTGTCTTCAGTTTGTGTCGGTTTTGCTTCTCTTGGCTTTTCTCTTGTATTCGAGGAAAGGGCTATCTCTTACAACTGCACGTGACTACACGCTTCAGGTTCTTCCTCACTTGACTCAACCACGAAGGATTCTGGTGCTTTAGGAATTGGTAGCCCCTCTCCATGAGGAACTGGACGTATTGCCGATGGAATATTTGGATAGTGCACAGATAACTTTTTCTTCTTATTTAGCCCTTTTACAATTGGAGGCACCATACAAAAGTAACAATTACTAACATGATCTGTTGGCTCTCTCCAAATCATTGGCACAGCGAAAGGCATAGATGCCTTTTTTCCATTCAACCATTGCTCCAGTGCCGTCCCACAAAATTGCAGCATATATGTGGTGCCCAGCTCTTGTCCTGGTCTCCTATCTTGCAGCCAAAATACAAGTTGTAGGCTTTCTTAATCATTCCTGTTATCCTCCTTTTTTGTGAGATAAAAAGTTATTTCACCGCAGATATAGCAGAAATTATCTGCTTTATTCACACAACTTCCAGGCATTACTGAGTAGCCTATATAAGCATAAAAACGAAATGTAAAGACGAACTACAATCAGCTACAGATACTGCAGCTTTTATGCAGTGAAGTGATGCAATTAAAGGCTAATATTGCATCATCTCAGTTTACATGCAATTTTCTATTGGTCACCAGTATCAATTGCGCAATATGCAGCTGAAGTTGCATCATAATTTTGAATGGCTTACGTCATTAGATGGGTGAATATATCATGGAAACTAGAGCCAATCAACATTTTTTAGGGTCATTTTCGTTTTCAGCACCCCAAAATTATGTAAGATTAGCTAATTTTATGCCCAAAACTTTTTACCTGTTGAACAGTGTTATCGGCCTATTTTGCTAATAAATTGTGACCTGAAAATATTGACAAAACTTTTGGCCCTGCGTCTTAATTCCTTTTTGGCGCAGTATGTTCACAAAAGACCAATCAGATCCGATTGCCAAATGTTAGATCAGATTTGAAGGTCCGTAGCTTTGATTTCTGCTGTTCGCTCTAATTGGGATGCCCCTCTTTCTTGGGAATTGCTGATTCTTTCTTTGGACCTCCATAAAGCTTTTGACAGCTTTAACTTGAGAATATTTGTTTACTGTTTTGGGAGCTTTTGGATTTTGTGCTGCGTTTCTTGTGCTTTTGCAGTCATTATATAACACCCCCTCAGGTCAAGTGTCCATTAGAAGTTACAGATCCCCTGTGTTCCAAATTCGACGTGGCACTAGACAGGGTTGCCCACTCTCCCCACTGCTTTTTGCTTTGGCAATTGAACCCTTAGCTATGGCGATCTGCTTTCATGCCAGAATCCATGGGGTCCCTGTGGTCATCAGGAACATGAATACACTTTATTTGCTGATGATGTTCTCATGTATGTTACATCCCCTCTGGCCACTTTACCTAATCTATTGTGTCTCTTGAGTCACTTCTCTGAACTTTCTGGGCTGACTCTAAATTCTCATAAAACGATAGCCCTTAATGTTTTGTTACCTTCTTCAATGGAGCAACGGCTTCAAACTCTATGACTTTCAGCAACTCCTTACCCTATTTGGGGGTTAATTTGACGGCCTCAATTGAGACCCTATTATACCAAGCGAACTATCCCCCTTTTTTCAAATGACTTCGGGAAGATCTTCATCGTTGGGCTGCTTACTCTATATCTTGGTTTGGCAGGATCAGCTCTATTAAAATGACCTTTTTAACTCTAATATTATACTTCTTTTGGACCTTATCGATACCAATTCTGAGACGCGAGCTGCGGCTCCTACAGGCAGAGGTGCTTCGTTTTGTGTGGAACGATAGAAGATATTATACATAAATTTTCAGATATAATCAAATTGCCACTTTTATCCACTTGAAAATTGTTTTACTAGATGGAGCGCCCATTCTTACCAATTTTGAACTTTCCTGTCAGCATAAGAATCTCTCTAGAGGTCGTATTTCTGTGGTGTACATCCTTCTTGCTGATCCAAACTGTAACTCCCCTATATGGATCAATGGGAACGGGACCTGAATGTTAGTTATGATCTATCTGATTGGCAAGACATAGCCCGGCATCATCTAAAGTTTCCATCAATACTACCTTAATGGACGCAAACTATAAAGCTATTGTGATGGTACCGGGTCCCAACTCGGACAGCGAGGAGGCATCCTTCTGCCTCACCAATGTGCTTTCAGTGTTGCAGCCAGATGGGTTCTATGTTCCACGTTTGGTGGCAATGTCTGATAGTTACTAGATTTTGGATCTGCATGCTTAACCTTATCTATAGGGTGATGGGGGTTAATGTTGGTAGGGCCCCGGAATCCGCCCTATTCCATAAATTTCCACTTACAGTACCAAAAAAGACCCTAAAACACTTGCTGATCGCAGATAGCTGAATGACGGCTTTACTTCAGTCGGCCGGTTCTGCAAGGGCATCATATGATGCCGTCCCACTCGCCCCCGGAGCACGCACTCTCTGCCATCTCCATGATTGCTGTGTTCTATGGACACAGCTGATCACATGATGTGGTAAAAGGCCAATCACAGCGGCCCTTTTAGCACGTGATCAGCCATGTCCAATGACACAGCAGTTCACTGGGAAATGCAGTTGTTAGTTATTGGCTGCACTTTCCTCGCGCTGTCACAGTGTGAGGAAGGTACTGCCGATAACTAAATTGTCAGAGGAGGGATTGGCACTGATCATAAGGGCACTGATGTTCAGTGCCCAGCAGTGCCACCCACCTGTGCCCACCATTGCCACCCACCAGTGCCTCTCAGAAGTGTCATCAGTCAGTGCCCAGCAGTGCTGCCAGTCAGTGCCACCCATCAGTGCCATCTATCAGTGCCCAACATTGTTGCATATCAGTGCAGTATCATCAGTGCCGCATATCAGTGCCCATCAGTGCTTCCTATCAGTGCAGCCTCATCAATGCACATTAGTGAAGGATAAAAATGACCTCTTTGCAAAATGTTATAATAGAAACAAAGAAAAACTTTTTTCACATTTTTGCTCTTTTTTTGTTTAGAGCTCAAAAAATAACCCCCCCCCCCCCCCCCCCCCCCAGCGGCAAGTAAATACGACCAAAAGAAAGTTCTATTTGTGTGAAAAAAATGCTAAAAAATGTCATATGGGTACAATGTTGCATGACCGCACAATTGTCATTCAAAGTGCGACAGCTCTGAAAGGTGAAAATTGTCCTGGTCATGAAGGGGGAATATGTGCCCGGTAGGCGAGGGGTTAAGCATCTTACTTCTATGCTGTTAGCAGCGAGAATCACTATTGCTGAATATTAGAAGAGATCAATTATTCCGCTTCAATATGTTCACAACAAATGAGATTGGATCCTGATTAACGACAGACTCACCTGTGTTTTACATCATAATACCAACATGTGTGATAAAACGTGGGATCCGTGGACTCCATACATATCCGTGCCCTAGTACGTACTGATATGGCTCTCTTCTCCTCTCCTCTCCTCCTCTCCTCTCTCCTCCTCCCTCTCCTCTCCCCTCCTCTCCCCCTCCTCCCCTCTCCTCCCCTCTCCTCCTCCCCTCCTCCTCTCCTCCTCCTCCCCTCTCCCCCTCCTCCCCCCCCCCCCCCTCTCCTCCTCCTCCTCCCCCCCCCCTTCCTCTCTGCTCCTCATCCCCTCTCCTCTCTCCTCCTCCCCCTCCTCCTCCTCCTCCTCTCCTCTCCTCCTCTCTCTCTTCTCCTCTCCTCCTCCCCCCCCTCTCCCCCCTCCTCCTCCCCCCTTTCCTCTCTCCTCCTCATCCCCTCTCCTCCTCCTCCCCTCTCCTCTCCTCTCCTCCTCCTCCTCCCTCCCCTCTCCTCCTCCTCTCCTCCCCCTCCTCCTCCTCTCCTCTCATTACTGTTACCCTCTTTTTCTTCCTTTCTGCTGTCTCTTTTATTTTCCCATGTTCTGGTGCTAGTTGAGTTCCATGTTGTATGTGTTGTGCACTATGTGTGGTGTGTATGATGAATGCTCTGTGTGATCCATATGTCTCCTATTATTGCTTCCCCTGTACAAGGTGGACTTAATGCTGGGAATGTTCTATGTGACGTCTCCAGTCATTATTGCACACATTTCCTGCTTCCCTGCGGGATGTCTGTTGTTTATTCATCCGCCTGTTTGTTGGGGATATTTCATACCTTATAACATGACACTTGTCTATTACATTTTCTGTAACTTGAAACATTTCAATAAAAATATTGGAAAATAAATAGTTGGTTGCATAAGAGCTAGATTTATTTTTTCTCAGTTTTTTTTTAGTTATTTTTCATCTTTCATGGAAACCACAGAAACGGATATTTTAAATGTTTCTCGGGGCTGCAGTTCCTCTGAGATCCACAAGGTGGTGATCTCACTTCTATCCAGAAAGGAAGTTATTGTAGAACACAGGCAGGAAGTGATGTCAGGCAGAGACAGGAAGTGATGTCAGGCAGAGACAGGAAGTGATGTCAGGCAGAGACAGGAAGTCATCTGGAATAAAGTTCCATACCATATGAAGTGGTGAGAGACGGTGGAAGTGGCAGCAGAGAGGAGGTAATAAGCTGTTATGTTCTATTTACACCCAGTAAACCCTCCCCCCATCATGTCCATCCTCTTCCTCCACAGTCATGTCCGTCCTCTTCTTCCACAGTCACGTCCGTCCTCTTCCTCCATAGTCACGTCCGTCCTCTTCCTCCATAGTCACGTCCATCCTCTTCCTCCATGGTCATGTCTGTCCTCTTCCTCCATAGTCAAGTCCGTCCTCTTCCTCCATAGTCACATCCGTCCTCTTCCTCCATAGTCATGTCCGTCCTCTTCCTCCATAGTCACTGTGATGTCTTTTATCTCCAGCAGATGATGATACACACATATATAATGTGGGAACCCAGATGAACCCCTTCAGGGGCAGAACATTCCCCCACTTCGGGGGCCGGAACATTCTCCTCATTGTGGAGATAAATTCTAGTAATATGGTCCTCTAAACAAACAGCACTGACAATAAATAGACAAGACAAGGACCATCCTGATCATACATGGCCTACAAAGGGCAATGATGACACTACACAGGCAGCCAATGGGCAATCATTACACTATGCAGCCACACAAATGATGGAGTGGGGGTCAGGAGTATGGAGCATAGAGCCCCTTACATTGCTGCTCAGGAGGAAGGAAACATTCCCCAGCTAGCCATGAAGAATATGTTCCATCATTGGTGTCAGAGGGAGGAAAATTCTGATGGAAGTAGAGGAGCTGAGGGGTCTCTCAGGTGTTACTGAGGATGGGAAAACTTTGGGGCCCCTCAGAGAGTAGTGGAGTTCAAAGGCTTTTAGGGGGTAGAGTAGCTGAAGGAATCTGGGTGGATAGGGTTGGAGGGGAGCAGGGCTCTGAGGAAAGAAAAGGTTGTCAGGCTCAGGGGGACTCTGAGGTAGGGAGGGGGGCTCTTAGTCTCCGATTGTCCTCTTACCTGCACTTACTTTCCAGACCTTCTTACAGAACTCCTACCAGGAAAGGAAGACAACCTTCACCTTCTTACCATCTCACTGGTCAAATATTATTTTCCAAGATACCAAGTGGAATGAAGAAGGACAATCTTTCCCCCTTGGTGGGCACTTGTTCTTAGAGGAGGTCTGTTGGTGTATTATCGACTAAAAGGTAGTCAGGGATCAGTGCTGAACATCTTCAGGAGACACTCCAATACCTTCCCATGACATAGGCTCTGGCAGTGCCCGGTGCTGGAATTCAGAGCCCCAGGAACCCACCACCACTCTGTACAATGTCCTGGATACTACAGTATACTTGGTAACCAAACCCCTCCCCCCTGCTGTCCTCCTTCTACCCACACTAGGCTGTCATTGGAGGGAATAGACAGAATTATCCTGATTAGCCAGGAAAAGTCATCACGTTCCCCTTCCTGGACATCATAATGACCGACATTGACCTCACAGCACTGCCTCAGAGCAAACAAGTCATAGGAAGGATCGTATTTATCATTCCTTGTCTGCAGATCTAATACTCATCAAAACCAGTTCAGAGACCAAACAAACCCAACAGAGAAAAGGGGGACCCCCGGACCTCAAAATTGTACCTCAAACACTAAACAGTCCAAACAAAATGTCTTCCCATGGGGGGAGTAGTTCTTCAATGTCCAGCAACCCTCCTATTCCCCCCTCACATCCACATCCTATTATTGTGTGACCAATACCATCCAAATCATTCTTACTTTCATTTCCAAAGTTATCCGTCTACAAGGAGACCTGTATAAAACACATGAGACCTGACCGGAGGAGGTGAGGAGTCACATCTGAGAGGTCACATGACATCACACCCTGGAGATTAATAAACACAGACCTGACCGGAGAGGTGAGGAGGATTCTGGGAGATCACATGACATCACTCTCTTCTCTATTAATAAACACAGACCTGACCGGAGAGGTGAGGAGGATTCTGGGAGGTCACATGACATCTCTCGCATCTCTATTAATAATACACAGACCTGACCGGAGAGGTGAGGAGGATTCTGGGAGGTCACATGACATCACTCTCATCTCTAATAATAAACAGACCTGACCGGAGATTTGAGGAAGATTCTGGGAGTCTAACATGATATTCCTATTGGTTCCTCAATACAGAGATTTCCTCTTCTGAAGTCAGGTGATCATATGACCATCACAGTGCCTCCATGTGACTCCCTAAACCCTGAGAGACACAACATGCAGAAGATTCTAGAAGTCACCAAGAAGATGATGGAGCTGCTGACAGGAGAGGTGAGCGGTGCCGGGAATTCTGGGACATTCTCCAGTAACAGACAAGGGATGTGTCTGGATGGTGACTGTATCATTGTGTGTGTCAGGTTCCTATAAGGTGTCAGGGTGTCACACTGTCTATTTCTCCATGGAGGAGTGGGAGTATTTAGAAGGACACAAGGATCTCTACAAGGACGTCATGATGGACAATCAGCCGCCCCTCACATCACCGGGTAAGAGGAGACTTTATTGTAAAGGAGAGAGCAGTACGGAGGATCCACCTAGATCCCCCATCATCTGATAAACACACATAGAAACAATGGATTCAGTCAGTGTGTGTGTTTCCTACAGATGGATCCAGTCATGGGAACCCACCAGAGAGATGTCCCCGTCCTCTGTATTCCCGGGATTCCACACAGGAAGGTCACACCATCCCTCACCATCATCAGGTAGATGATGACAACAATTATTGGTAGTTGTGATTTATACACAGCATGTTTGTTACAATGAATGTTTTATTATATCTTTCAGAGTGGAATCCTCGGGGATGATAATATTGATGTTAAAGAAGAGTATAAAGAGGAGGATGAGGAGTATGGAGTGATGGAGGAGTTTTCAGAAGGACACAAGGATATGATGGAGCCACCTAATACCAGGAACCCACCAGAGAGATGTCCCCGTCCTCTGTATTCCCGGGATTCCACACAGGAAGGTCACACCATCCCTCACTATTGCAAGGTTGGTGGGATGGAGAATCTAGAACATGGATTCATGGAGACAATGTGTGGGGTATTTTATGTGAGCTTATAATTTACAGATGATATTTTCTCTCATTTCCTTGATTTAGAGTGGAGATCCAATCGATATAGAATTTGAGGTGAAAGCAGAAGAAGAAGAGGCGTATGTGAGGGATGATCAGCAGTCTATGGAGGAGGATGGAATAACGGGGACATTTATAGAGGAGGACACTCCTACAGAGATCAGCACAGGTGGGTCATGAACACTAAATCCATTCCTCCACCCATACTGCTCACTGATTGGTCCAGAGTAGGGCGGGGACTGGGTGATATCAGCCTGTAATCCCCTGGTCACTTTCCTGAGCTGTGTTCCCCGTCCTGTATTCCTGGATTTCTCTCGGATAATCTTCCTTCTCTGTGCTGCAGACACAATTTATGTATCTAGACTGGATTTATGGAGGTTCTGGGGTTCAGCTGGCAGCAAAATGTTGATTTTCACATATAGGCATTGCTCTACCTAGGCACCTGGGGTGTGTGCTTTTGGTCTTTTTCTCCCCATGCCCAGGTCTAGTAAGATCTCTGACAGAACAATTCTCCCAGGGTTCCTTGCTCTGTTATCTGCTGGCTGTGCCGGGTGGAGGGATATGTCTGTAGTGTCTCAGACCCAAGTCACTGAGTGCAGTCTCAGGAGATGGGAGGCAGCGGTGTGGGATCTCTGCAACTTGTCTACAGTAAACATTTAATCTTCCCCTGATTGCTGAATACCAATATTATGAGTTACCTGACCCTTACACTATATAATTTATATTGTACATTACATACTCCTGACCTCTGCACTATATACTCTATGTTGTACATTACATACTCCTGACCCCTGCACTATATACTCTATGTTGTACATTACATACTCCTGACCCCTGCACTATATAATCTATGTTGTACATTACATACTCCTGACCCCTGCACTATATACTCTATGTTGTACATTACATACTCCTGACCCCTGCACTATATACTATGTTGTGCATTACATACTCCTGAACCCCTGCACTATATACTCTCTGTTGTACATTACATACTCCTGACCCCTGCACTATATACTCTGTTGTACATTACATACTCCTGACCCCTGCACTATACATACTCTGTTGTTGTACATTACATACTCCTGACCCCTGCACTATATACTCTGTTGTACATTACATACTCCTGACCCCTGCACTATATACTCTATGTTGTACATTACATACTCCTGACCCCCCCTGCACTATATACTCTATGTTGTACATTACATACTCCTGACCCCTGCACTATATACTCTATGTTGTACATTACATACTCCTGACCCCTGCACTATATACTCTATGTTGTACATTACATACTCCTGACCCCCCTGCACTATATACTCTATGTTGTACATTACATACTCCTGACCCCTGCACTATATACTCATATCCTGACCCTGCACTATATACTTGTTGTACATTACTACTCCTGACCCCACTATATACTCTATGTTGTACATTACATACTCCTGACCCTGCACTATATACTCTATGTTGTTGTACATTACATACTCCTGACCCCTGCACTATATTGTACTTACATACTATGACCCCTGCACTATATACTTGTTGTACATTACATACTCCTGACCCCTGCACTATATACTCTGTTGTACATTACATACTCCTGACCCTGCACTATATACTCTATGTTGTACATTACATACTCCCCTGACCCCTGCACTATATACTCTATGTTGTACATTACATTCCCTATTCCTATACTTGTTGTGCTCTCCCCCCCCCTCCCCCCACTGCTATATATACACATAATATGGATTCTCTTTTGTTCCCCCCATTTCCTACCCAGCTGGACATTTTATATCGGATGATGTGATTGGAGCACAGACTTTTACATGGTGATAATAATGTGATAACATCCTCCAACTTTGGACCCTTAAACAGAAAGTGATAATGAGGGAGGAGTCAATACCCCAATGATGGTGGTCTTCAGGATCAGTCCAGTCTTCATCTTGGTTGTTCTCCCCCCATCCTCACTCTCTGACCTCTGGTGGGGCTCAGCCCCGCTGTTCTTCATGACTAAATCATGGACTAAATAAGGAAGTGCAGTACTTCTTGTGTTGGGAAGATGGCGATGAGATGGGATGAGTGATAGAGGGGGTGGGGACCCTCGTCCTATAATCCCCTCATCACTGTCCCTCCTATAAAAGACAGTTCTGGTTGTTTCCTCACTCTCTGACTAAGGTCCATGAATAAAGAAATGAAATGGTAGGAGATCAGAGGAGCCATTTCCTAGTTCCCTTGAGGGTGGAATTGTAAGCTCCTCAGAGACCAAGCTTTACCTGATGTGGGCGGAGTCCTGGTTTGGGGAACCAATCAGCTCCTGTCTAGTAATCCTCTTTGTCTTTGTATTTTAGTCCATGGCCGGGAGATGAGGAAAACCTCCGAGGATTGTCTCACTTTGTCTCCAGACTGGAAAGTAGAAGATGAGGACATCACACAGTATAGTCCAGGAGAAAACCCGGCTCCCTCCAATGTCCATCCGGCACCACCCAGTGTAGATGGACCATCGGATTCCTCGTATCCTGAGGAACCTCAGACTGTGCGGGACCAGGGCCGGGCCGGCCTTCCAACAGGGAAGAGCTTCTCCTGTACTGAGTGTGGGAAGAGGTTTCTGTTCTACATACCATCATTTAATGTGCATCAAAAAGATCTCACACGGGGGAGAAACCGTATTCCTGTCCTGAGTGTGGGAAAATGTTTTTCACAGAAGTTCAATCTTTACACACATCAGAGATCTCACACAGGGGAGAAAGCCGTATTCCTGTCCTGAGTGCGGGAAATGTTTTTTCACACAAAGTCCAGTCTTCACACACATCACACATCAGAGATCTCACACAGGGGAGAAGCCGTATTCCTGTCCTGAGTGTGGGAAATGTTTTTCAGATAAGTCCAGTCTTTACAGACATCAGAGATCTCACACGGGGGAGAAGCCATATTCCTGTCCTGAGTGCGGGAATGTTTTTTCAGAGAAGTCCAAGTCTTTACAACATCAGAGATGTCACACAGGGGGAGAAGCCGTATTCCTGTCCTGAGTGCGGGAAATGTTTTTCACAGAAGTCCCACTTTACACACATCAGAGATCTCACACACAGGGGAGAAGCCATATTCCTGTCCTGAGTGCGGGAAAATGTTTTTCACAGAAGTCCATCTTTATAAACATCAGAGATCTCACATGGGGAGAAGCCACTTTCCTGTCCTTAGTGAGGGAAATGTTCCTCACTGAAGTCCTGTCTTCCTGTACATCAGGGGTCCCACACAACCCTGGAGGTGTATTAGTAGTGCCTTGAGTGCGGGAAATGTCTTCTAGATGAATGTTGCTGGACATCCCAGCTCTCATGTGGGGAAGAAGCACACCCTGATATACACCTCAGATATACTCCATGGCTGATCTTCATCATGGAAGAAACAGTTGATAAGGAGATGAGAGGCCCCCAAAGACATGGATGAAGTGCAGTAAATGTCGGGGTGCAGAGTGGTCAGTAGATCCTGGAAATGAAGGACACAACTTCAGCCCTTCTTGGGTGTCGGAGTTGCGTTTCCTGATAATGATATAGCGGGTTACAGAGCTAGAAGCCGGGAGAGCCCAGATCTCGTTATCGGGGAACTTTACACAGACAACAAGAACTTCTGAAGTTGATGTCCTTCATTTCAAGGCTCTCTACAGAACAGTGGTGACCCCGAAGCGTCTCTCTGTCTTCAGTCCATCCTTCTCCCATCCCCCAACAGGAGGGAAGGAGAACTCCGCCCCAAACTAGGGGGGAACTTTCCTCTCATTATTTCCCTTGGCTTCTGTGTGGGTTTGGGTGGTTGGAGGAGTGCGGGCACGAGAGGGAACACAGCTTGTTGTTCTATGTCTACATATGGGGTCTGGGTAGAGGGGATCCACCGGAAAATATTTCTACTCTTTGATTTTGTGCAAATCGTTTCTGTTTTCACTTTGAAGGGCGATATTATGTGTGGTTTGTAAAAGGGATTGGCCCAATAGATACCGCCCCACTTAGAGAATAGATGAACTAATATGACCAGCATTCATTCAGCCATGTCACATGTTGGGATCTTTTCTACAATACTTTGTTATAATAATGGAACACGTTGTGTATTGTATTGTACACCAATAATAATGACTCCGCCCCCACATTCCAGACAAGGGATCTTCCTGACCAATCAGATTCCTTCCTTTGTTATTTCCTGATTCTATGATTACAATCTTGTTAGAAGTAAAACTATAATAAAGAATTTATTGAGTGAAAAGAATTGTGTGTGTCGGGGCCACGATGGGGATCTTTGGGGCCCAAACATTTCTCACAGGAGACACTTTACAAGCCTTTACAGGTCATCCAGTTTCTGGTTCACCATGAATAATGGCCCAGAGTGCAGGGGTCAGGAGACTACTTCATACAGCCCTGCAAACAACGTGCAGTGGTCAGGAGTTACATCCCAGAGTACAGAGTGTAGTGGTCAGGAGTATGTGATTTACATCCCAGAGTACAGAGTGTAGTGGTCAGGAGTATGTGATTTACATCCCAGAGTACAGAGTGTAGTGGTCAGGAGTATGTGATTTACATCCCAGAGTACAGAGTGTAGTGGTCAGGAGTATGTGATTTCAGAGAGTGATTTATCAGTAGAGTGTGTGGTCAGGAGTATGTGATTTACATCCCAGAGTACAGAGTGTAGTGGTCAGGAGTATGTGATTTACATCCCAGAGTACAGAGTAGTGGTCAGGAGTATGTGATTTACATCCCAGAGTACAGAGTGTAGTGGTCAGGAGTATGTGATTTACATCCCAGAGTACAGAGTGTCAGGAGTATGTGATATTGATTTACATCCCAGAGTACAGAGTGTAGTGGTCAGGAGTATGTGATTTACATCCCAGAGAGTAGAGTGTAGTGGTCAGGAGTATGTGATTTACATCCCAGAGTACAGAGTGTAGTGGTCAGGAGTATGTGATTTACATCCCAGAGTACAGAGTGTAGTGGTCAGGAGTATGTGATTTTTACATCCCAGAGTACAGAGTGTAGTGGTCAGGAGTATGTGATTTACATCCCAGAGTACAGAGTGTAGTGGTCAGGAGTATGTGATTTACATCCCAGAGTACAGAGTGTAGTGGTCAGGAGTATGTGATTTACATCAGAGAGTACAGAGTGTAGTGGTCAGGAGTATGTGATTTTACATCCCAGAGTACATGTAGTGGTCAGGAGTATGTGATTTACATCCCAGAGTACAGAGTGTGATTAGTCCCAGGTCAGGTGTAGTATATGTGATTTACATCCCAGAGTACAGAGTGTAGTGGTCAGGAGTATGTGATTTCCATCCCAGAGTACAGAGTGTAGTGGTCAGGAGTATGTGATTTACATCCCAGAGTACAGAGTGTAGTGGTCAGGAGTATGTGATATACAGTCCCAGTGTACAGTGGTCAGGAGTATGTGAGTGAGTGTAGTGTAGTATGTCATGTACAGCGCACAGTGGGTAAGATCATGTCTTATACAGCCCAGCATTTAGAAGTGGTCATTGGTCAGGAACATGTCATACACGGCTCAGCAAAAGGAGTGCAGTGGTTTGGAACATGTCATGTACAGCCCATCATAGAGTGTAGAGGTCAGGAACATGTCATATACAGCCCTGTGTACAGAGTGCAGTGGTCAGGTTGCCCCGTCTATACCTGACATCACTTCCCATCTCCTGACATCACTGTACCTGACATCACTTCCTGTCTGGGTAGAAGGAAGGTCATCACCTGGTGAAGCTCAGAGGAACTGCAGCTCCAAGAAATGTCTCATAGTTTGAACCTTGTTGTTGTTTCCAAATGTTCTCCAATGATCCTTTCCATGTCTGGCAGGTTCCAGGACTCTTCAGAGTGGCAGTGAGGTGATGACTCCGGAACACTCTCTGGGTTCCATCACCAGGCACTGCAATTATACCTGACTGCTGGGAGCCGCCATCTCCTTTCCTACAGTGAAAGTATAATTGTGACATCAGCAGAGAGATAGTGGGAGGGTGGGATCAGGTAAGTACCACCACTGACCACCAATGCTGGGCTGGGGGTACACTTTATTCTCACTGACACCAACAATGGGGCTTATTTTATCTCACTGACACCAACAATGGAGCTTATTTTATCTCACTGACACCAACAATGGGGATTATTTTATCTCACTGACACCAACAATGGGGCTTATTTTATCTCACTGACACCAACAATGGGGCTTATTTTATCTCACTGACACCAACAATGGGGCTTATTTTATCTCACTGACACCAGTGATGGATGTCAATTAAATCATGCCCACGTTGACTGGGTAACTGGAGATCCATGATTGGTGTAGAGGAAAGAGGGTGGAGCTTTCTCTGAATTCTCTAGAATTCTCATCTGTTGACAATTGATGGACTGATCTGAATTCTGTGTGAAATGGATCTGGTTGTTAATGATTGGCTGGAAATCAGGCGGTCACACCCCTAACCGATGACTCCTCATCTGTCGGCAGGTTTCCCCACTGACAGCTGAATGTCCACAAAAGAATTGTCAGCAATTACAAATTGTGGAAAACCCCTCAGAATGTCTCTGAGAAGAAATGATATTTTATCTTCTCTCCAACTCAGACTATATTTGTCTTAGACGTAAGAGGCCCAAAATCCCGAGTCCCTGTCAGGTCTGAGCTCCAGCCGGATACAATCACCTTCTCCACTCACATAGTTTGCTTTTGTAAATGAAGTGAGTACAGAATTTGAGGAAAGCGAGGACACCCGGCAACAATGGGATTCTGTCCTATCTCCTGCACCCGGAGCAAATGAACAACATGTACCAGCCTTCCCAGCCCCATCAATGTACACTGTGGAGGCATCTTGTATGTAGACTCTGGATTCAACAAACCAGCAGCCTGGCCCATTCAGGAACGTACCATTGTTCAGTTCTGGGGGGGGGGGACAAACATCTCTCATGGAAAGAGCTCTGGGGAGTCAACAGACCAATCTTTCATCTATACATATGTTTCATCTCTCCACATCACTCCATTCTTTTTCTGGACAAAACCATTATAAATATCAGCGACAGATTTACAAATCTAGGATTTTACAATGAGAACACAATGTCACAAGGGATCTATAAAAGATTTTATCCGGACACAAGATCCCATTGTAAGAAAGGAATTCTGAATATGAACAGCAATGTATCTTTTATATTTTACTGAAACCTTAGATAATAAATGACATTTATGTCCCAGAAATTAACTTTACTGTATTTTTAACTGAAATTGTACCTTTCATAAATCATTGCACTAATATTGTGTAAAATAATAAAAATCATAAAACATCAGAACTACTAACAATTTATCCTCTAGTGTGTCTGCTGTTGTGAAGAAATATATATAATATTTTGGGGTTTTAAGTAATTTTAAGGTATAAATGGTTTTTAAAACATGTAAACAAAAAAATAAAAATGTCTCCAGGACTCCATGGACCCCTTCATTCCACACAGTCTCCAGGAACCGGGAAACCACAGAGAAACAAGTGTCCCCCCCGACTTCCTCTCCAGGCTGGGATGTCCCCCTGGTTGGGTGCCCCCTACAGTAGAAGAAGCAGACTGCACCTGCCTACATCTTCTTTATGCTTTGTCTGATCAGGATGGCGGTCATTTCTCCCTGAACACGGAGCGCCCTAAACACAGGTAAACGTGGTGCAGCATTGAGCCCCCGTCCAGCTGTAGTGTAGACTTTGACAGGCTGCAGGCAGCGGGGCTGGACGCTGTACCTGTGCCTACCAGGTGTATTATAATGCCAGCATTGCACCCACAGGGGCTGGACCCCCCATGTACAAGGGGCCTAAGAGATACCATCAGCTGGTGTCCCATTCCACCAGACCCCTATAACTGGAAGAGGACATGTTTGGGGGGGATGTGTTGTAGAAGAACCCAGACCACGGTATTGTGTGATGAAATTATAATTCAACTTTATTAATCATATATATGTGACACTTTAACAACAGAAGAAAAAGAGATAGATTGTTTACATTTCAAGGATCTATTTATACCATTTATATCATCTATGCTAAGAAACTGATTAACATATGACACACCCCTCATTAATACCAGCCCCGCCCCCACTTAATAACCAGCCCCGCCCACTTATGTGACCCTCTAAATCCCTGTAAATTCCCAGAAGACACTTTCATCTTTTATCCACAACAAGCTGATTGGGTACAAGAGAACCCCGAGCCCCTCCTGCTCATTCCCACACAAGTCCATGTCACCATCTACAAGGTGAGAGGACCTGAAGGAGAACAAGACCATGACCACCAGGACCATCGCCTGACTGAAGCCATGCTCACATTTCTTTCTAATGCTGCTTCTATGGTCTCCTCAGATACAGATTTGGCAGATGTACATTAGTGGAACCCTTTCACTCCGGCCAATGTAAGGTTTCCATCATCAGCAGCAGCACGGCCTTATAGCTACAGCACCCGGGGGTTGTCTACATTTGTTAGGCCAACTGTCAGCTTTCTGGTGGAAGTGATTCAGCCGCACTGAAGGTCCTCCCCCCACCATGTATACCGGGCTCAGCTGTCCCTCCTGCAAGCCCAAGACAGGCATGGTGGGTGTCAGTGGTGAGAGCAGAAGGAGATCAGCAAACATCTGATCTCTGATCTCCCCTTCAGTGAATGGATGTGGGAGGTGGGAGATTATGTCATTTCTGGGTTCAGCGCTGTCATTCTCAGTCACTATGGTTTGGGAAGGAGCTGATTAGGCATGATCTGTGCTTGACCATCTTTCTTGGGGTACAGAGGTGACATTGGGGGTCTAATAATGTTCTGATGTCTCTTTAAAAGGACCTGTGACCAGAAATATGTATCACAGGGGGCTATCAACCCCCTATATGATAGAAGCCATGTTAGGTGAAAAAAGAGTTGAAAAAAAATTAAACCCTATAAAAATTAAAAAAACAAAACAAATCACACGACACATTTTACATATCATTGCACAAGCGAGAGTGAGAACAATCATTCTGATTTCAACAAGTACGCACATTTTGTAAAAGTTTGACATGTTTGGTATCTATATACTTGATGACAACCCCATATTTTATATTTCACCAACCAAATTGGGATCATATATTGTGTTCTTTGTGCACTAACTTATCTTTTTTTACAGAAAAAAAAAATTGATAAACAGCTGTACTAAAGATTCTGTGACATGAAAAATGGCGACTACCACCATTATAATTCTCCAGAGTCTCTGCTTTCAGACATATAAATAAATTGTTTGGGGTTTAACTAATCATATGGCCTAAAATATGAATTTAACTAAAAACCAAAAGCAAAATAAAACTCTGGCAGTGATAGAAAATACAGCAATAAATAACATATTCACAATTAAAACAATGGTAGCAAACTAATGGAATTAAAGAACAAACCCACAATATTACTCAACCAGGTTCCAACTAAACCCACCAAAAACATTGGATCACACTCCTCCCTACCCAGCGTTCTGTTGAACTCCATTACCTTGTGTAGATATGCCCCTTCTGAGATCCTCATATCTAATATAAATGTAAACACTCTCTATTTGACCCCATTTGTAGCTCCACCTTGCGCCAAAGATAGCCCTGCCAAAGCAGTTCTTGCCCCACCTTAGGTGGGGGACCACTTCTGCTGTCAGCTCTCTATAACATCAATGGGCTTTGGGTTTTCTGACCCATGACTCCATACCCCTTTTCATCTTACTTATCTTAGATTCCCCACCCCCTTCTATAAGGGGCTCACTGCATAAACACTCCAACCCAAAAAATGTTTTTTTCTCACTAAGGCCGGGGGATTTTGGGGAAAAAAATTGAGCTTTCCCCTTACAGATATGGGGGGGGGGGCAACATAACCAAAAGTACACTATGGGGGGAATTAAAGGGGAAGCATTTTGGGGTGCTCCTTCCAAAAAAGAAGCAAATTTTTCGGGAAAGGGACTAAACCCCATTGGCCCAAAGGGGATTAAACTTCTGCAATTACATGAAAACCATGAAATGTTACGGGCCTGTGTTTGGCTCTCCTATTGTTGGGGT
>CATNWA010002811.1:0-19024 GCA_951230385.1 Staurois parvus | reverse complement strand
TCTCTAGCTCCTACATTATGTGCCCTCCAGGAGTCTACCAGTTGAAGTGTGTCTAATTTTTGGTAAGGGATTTTGGGAAGGCCTGGGAGGATGGTGAGGATGAGCTTTGGTCTAAAAGGGGGTAGCCACCAAATAAAATCACCTCCCACCAATAAAAGAGGGGATAGAAACCTATCAAGAATTTTGAAAAAAAAAAAAAAAACGGGAAAAGAAGGATGCTTGCGCCGAATTTGGTGCATAGACATCAGCGATCGTGAGTTCACGACCCGAGAGGGTGCCTTTAATAATAATAAATATGCTGCTCTCACGGTCACGTGCCCGAGGGTTTTTTTTACTACAAACACATGGGAATAACATCCCCTGCCCTGCTTGTCCCGGGGAACTCAGGTAAGGATCTGCTGATCTACCAGGTCCCCAATTAGGACACGCAGGGCCTGCACCCTTTCCCGATCCTTGGGAAGGTGGGTTACCAGATACCTGGCAGGGGGACTGAAGTTGAACTCCAACCTGTACCCCTTCTTGATCAAGTCGAAGATGTACAGTTTAGAGAAGATTGAAGCCTACTGAGGGAGAAAGGTCCCCAGTCTTCTTTCCATTGGGACGTTCAAGTCATTGAGATGAGACTTGGTGGGCCTTGAGGAGGATTGAATAAGATTCCTCCTCTTCCCCTATTCCTGTGCCCTGTCCAATGTTTCTTAGGCTGAACCTCCTTAGCCTGCTGGGCCTGTGTTTTTCGACAAAAAACCCTACTAGAGTAAAACCTTTTCTTACTCTCTGGGAATGTCCTCTTGTTATGGGCTGTACATTCCAGAGCCTCCTCGAGACCTGGACCAAAAAGATTATCGCCAATAAAGGGTAAGGCACAAAGGTGCAGTTTGAATGCTGAGTTCCCTGCCCAGGTTTTTAACCAAAATGCCCTTTTTAGATGAATTCACTAGGGAAACCAAACTGCTTTAAAAACAGCAAAGGAAATTATTTATTTATTTCAGGTACTTATATAGTGCTGTCAGTTTACGCAGCGCTTTACATATATATTGTACATTCACATCAGTCCCTAACCCTCAAGGGGCGTACAATCTAAGGTCCCTAACTCACATTCATACATACACATACTAGGGACAATTTTGACAGGAGCCAATTAACCTACCAGCATGTCTTTGGAGTGTGGGAGGAAACCGGAGTAAACAGAGAAAACCCATGCAGGCACAGGGAGAACATGCAAACTCCAAGCAGGTGGTGCGTGGCTGGGATTCGAACCAACAACCCTAGTACTGCCAGGTGGAAGTGCTAACCATTTAGCCACTGTGCTGCCCTATATTTCAGGATTTGCTGCCTGGAGGTTCCTGCCAAAAGATGCGACTAACTGTGTAAGCCAGCATTCCAGATTTCTGGTGACACAGGTAGATGATAAAGCTGGCCTAAAGCTGATGGAAGTGGAATCCCAGGCCCTGCGGAGTAAGACTTCACCCTCTTATACATAGGGTCCTTCATGGCCCCCATATCTTCAAATGCTAAGTCTGTCCTTTTAGAGACTTTAGATAAGGGGGGTGTCTAATTTCTGAACCTTGTTCCATTGCTGGGACCCGTTATCCTCAAAAGGAAACCTCCTTTTAAGATTACTTGAGAAAAAGGGTTTCCTCTCAGGGCTTTCCCATTCCTGCTTAATGGTATCAACCAGGGAACTATGGACTGGAAAGACACTAGTCTTTCTAGCATGCAAACCTTGATACATGAGGTCATGCTTAGATAGGCAAACATCCTCCTCCTCGATCTCTAAGGTTTTGTAGATAACTTTAAGGAGGTCGTCCACATCTTCCAGGGGCAATTTGTTCCTGGAACCTCTGGAGGAGCAAACTTCACCATCCTCCTCTTATGAGCCTGAATCTAACCTTTGAGGAAGCAAGAGACCTAGGATCCTCCTCCGGGTCCTCCTCCCCTCTTAATGCATCTGCTACCTACAAACCCACCGATTGGGTCCAAGGATCCAGTGGCAACTGCATTTTTCCAATAGGGATCTAAAGGATACACTACCACCTCCCCCCCACTCCCCCCCTCTCTGTTGGGGTCCCTCAAGGCTCTGTCCTTGGGCCCCTTCTCTTCTCCATCTACACCTCCTCCCTTGGCCAACTGATACACTCCCACGGCTTCAACTACCACCTCTATGCCGACGACACGCAAATCTATCTCTCGACCCCCCGCCCTCATCCCTTTCAGTCTCCGCCCGAATCACCAGCCTACTGAACGACATATCAGATTGGATGTCACTCCACTTCCTTAAACTGAACCTCTCCAAAACCGAGCTCCTAGTCTTCCCCCCAGCCCGCACACACCCCCCCACTGACTTCTCCATCACGTCCAACCATGCCACCATCAAGCCCACCCCGCAAGCCAGAGTACTTGGTGTCATACTAGACTCCAATCTATCCTTCCAGCCCCAAGTCCAATCGCTAACAAACTCATGCAGGTTCCACCTCTGCAACATCGCCAAAATCAGCTCGTTCCTAACCCCAGAAACCACTAAACAGCTCATCCACTCCCTCATCCTATCACGACTCGATTGCTGCAACTCCCTCCTCACTGGCCTGCCTCTTAACAGGCTATCTCCACTTCATTCAGAATGCTAACACTGACATACAAAGCTGTCCAATTAACCTTAATAGAGCGTGGCACACAATTCGCAGCCCTAAGGGTTTTTTTCCACTGAACCATATGTCTATCTTGCACAAACTGCACACTTCTTCCCTTTTATTGAACTGTCTGACTCGCACCTTAGATGAGGGACTTTAACCAACACTGAGAGCCGAGAATTCACAATACAAGAAATATGTCCCCCAGGGCCACCTCATCACAAATACATCTTGATGGGGAGCAAGATACTAAGTATACTAACCATAAGGTCATCAAGAGACTCAAGTCCCCAATACGTAACTTAGAGGAGCCAGTGCTTTTTGTAGACGACATTTTTTTCCTCTTTATTGGGACGGATTTTTTTATTATTTTTCTTCTACTTTTTTTTATGGGCTTTTTTTTTTTTTTTTTTTCTATTTATTTTTTTTTTTCTTTTTTTTCCTTTTTCTTATATTTTTTTTTTTTTATTTTTTTTACTTGAGAAGGACCAGGGGTACCTGAGAAAGTGCCTCCGCCTTTTTTTTCTTTTCCTCTTGTTTTCCCAAGCCCTGGTCTGTACTCCAATTATTGCTGCACATACTAACTATGGAGAACTGGAACCACGACACGTGACTTCCTGGCAAGCGACGTCACCGCACCTCTACAAACCTTCCGTGTTCCTGGACAGCACCCAGAAGTTTTTTAACCTCCCATACACCTAAGCTTGCATCACTCTGCCTCCCATTATTGAAAGCACCAAGGATGCAGGCCCCAGTCGCCACCCCTCATGCTCCCCCCCATCAACTGACACAACGACATCGTAGTCTTAGTCCTGAGAACCACTCAGAGAAACCCCAGCACTGAGCGAAGTGTTGGCCCACTTTAGGGTCAACTAGGAGATAACAGGAATCAGCCTAGATACACAGGTATCCCCCCAAGCTTACGCTTTAAGAGGAGCCTCCAAGTATGCCCTATTCGACACACGAGCCCACCAGCCTAGATGGAATCCTTCAGGGAGGCCCTTCCGACTTTATTTGGCAGGCTGTAAATGACTTATCCTTAATCAGGCAAGGCACTACAATTGCAGCATTAAGGGTTTTTTTACCAACGCTGAACCCACTTAGCTGCAACAAACTGCACAATGCTTCTTGGGGGTCTGACTCTGAGAAGGCTGGTCCTGGACTTTAAAACATACAATAGAATGTCTCGAAAAGATACAATACAGAAAATAATCGCACAGGCCACCTCATAACAAAAAACACTGTGGCTGGGAAGCAGGGCTAAAGGAACGATGTGGCCCACCATTTCTTCAGCAAGAGGATCAGCAGTCCCCAAGCCTTACCTTTCAGAGGAGCCAGTGCTTGAAACCGACCAGGGTATTCCTGAGAAGTGTCAGTGCCTTCCATATGTCCCTCAATTGGTGTAGAGCCACAGAACATATGCATTGTCTGAACTCCTACTGGCTCCATTGCTAATATATGGAATAGACTGGAACCACGAGATCAGCGGCGCCCGTCTCGGATGTCACCAACGGCCCGGTAACTTCCGTTCCTGGGAAGCACCCAGAAAGTTGGGGCTACTTGCAACGCCTGCTTGTAGCAGGTCACTCTGTCCCACTGATGTGCAGACGGATGCTGGAGCCCCCCCACACAGTGGGTAAGAAGAACGAACAGGCATCCTGGTACCCTGGACCACACTGGGACACCCCCGTATGCGGTATCATACACTGAGGCATGGAAGGACAATCAGGATGCGCAGCCCCACTACCCCTGTAGGGATTGCGTCGGGCAGGAGGAAGTAATCCAGACCAGGATCCACCAGCAACCTCTAGGGGCCAAGGACTATTTCCAAACAAATCAGTTCCTTGATGACTAGCACCCATCCTTTGCAGAGGAAACACTAAAAAACTCAGGAGGGAGGCCTGGTGGTCCTGCCTTTTTTTTTAAGTACTGTATTGCTTTTACGTGTTTCCTGTCCAGAGGGAGGAGCTCTGTCTCAGGAAGGATAGTCCCTGGAGGACGTTTTTTTTTTTTAGACAGTGAAAATGACATTAAATGAATGTCTGAGAGACAAAAGCCAGAAATTTAGATCAGATGGTCTGCATAGCACGCCTCATTGTTAGGCCCCCCATACCGGTAGAGAGGCAGCATTGAAGGCGCAGGATTTATAATCATGAAATACAAATTAAAGTGAACGTATTTTCAAAACAGCCAAGAATATTTCACAAGGTCTGAAAAGTATGTAAGTCATCGAGTTATTCCACAATTTAAGAAGAAGAGCATAACTGCAGGTAGTAAATGTAAGAGAGGAGTTTGCAGATGATACAATGGTGGGTAGTATGTACAGGAGAGGAGTGTGGAGGTATGACAGTGATGGGTATGTACGGGAGAGGAGTGTGGGGGGTATGACAGTGATGGGTATGTACGGGAGAGGAGTGTGGGGGGTATGACAGTGATGGGTATGTACGGGAGAGGAGTGTGGGGGGTATGACAGTGATGGGTATGTACGGGAGAGGAGTACGGGGGTATGACAGTGATGGGTATGTACAGGAGAGGAGTACGGAGTATGACAGTGATCGGTATGTACAGGAGAGGAGTACGGAGGTATGACAGTGATGGGTATGTACGGGAGAGGAGTACGGAGGTATGACAGTGATGGGTATGTACGGGAGAGGAGTAACGGAGGTATGACAGTGATGGGTATGTACAGGAGAGGAGTACGGAGGTATGACAGTGATGGGTATGTACAAGAGAGGAGTACGGAGGTATGACAGTGATGGGTATGTACAGGAGAGGAGTACGGAGGTGTGACAGTGATTGGTATGTACAGGAGAGGAGTACGGAGGTATGACAGTGATGGGTATGTACAGGAGAAGAGTACGGAGGTATGACAGTGATGGGTATGTACAGGAGAGGAGTACGGAGGTATGACAGTGATGGGTATGTACAGGAGAGGAGTACGGAGGTATGACAGTGATGGTATGTACAGGAGAGGAGTACGGAGGTATGACCCGTTCCAGGGAGGAGTATCTCAGGAAGGGTCTATACTCCACCATAACTCTGGTTCTCGGAGTGTCAGGTCCCAGCGGGTTCTCCTGGTGTCTCTCCTGTTATTCTGTCTCGGACACATCAGAGGAACATGGTGGGAGATCGGCCTGAATGTCCTTCCTAGGAGGGGTAATACCGGAGCCATTCTGAGGACCATTAAAAGGCCGGCAATGAGGAGGAAACCAACACTGAGAAGTAGATGCTGAGATATATACAGCACGGGGCAGCACAGTGGCTGAGTGGTTAGCATTTCCACCTGGCAGTACTCGGGTTGTTGGTTCAAATCCTAACCATGGCACCACCTGCCTGGAGTTTGCATGTTCTCCCTGTGCCTGTGTGGGTTTCCTCCGGGAACTCAGGGGCGGGGACTGATGGGAATGTACAATATAGATGTAAACTGACGGCGCTATATAAGTACCTGGAATAAATAATAATAATACACCCATACACCCAGATCATCGATGACGAGGAGGAAGGTTCGGTCACAGATGATTGGTCCGTCTATAGCAGGGACAGGAGCCGGGACCAGGAATAGGAGATCCACCTGACTTACCCGTGTGCTCCGACATGGAGAAGATCCCATGCTGGCCCTATGGTGGCCGTGTGTTCAGGATGGAGACCGATTCTGTTGGATCCTCTGGAAGCAGATCTAAAATGGCTGAAAGGAAGAAAGTTTTTCCAGGTACAGGAAGTGACACAGAGAGGAAGTGACACCAGACAGGAAGTGACACAAAACAGGAGGTGACTCCAGACAGGAAGTGACACAAAACAGGAAGTGACTGCGGACAGATTTATACAGAGGCTGCAGTATGGAGAGCAGACACTAGATGGATCTGATCCAACAAAATCTGAATAGTAAAAAACAACAGGGAAAAAACCTGAAAATGTAAAAGACGATGGCGGCTCGTAAACTTCCTATTTAGCAGCAGCTTGAGGTCATTGTCCCACTCTACATGTTACATCACATCACGTGACTTCCTCAGGAGTTGGCCATCGGACGTACAGCTGCCTATATATACCATTATAATATCCTTAATATACCAATCGGGCGCCATTATGTTGTAGCCTGTCTGTCCCTTATTTGGTGGCCATTTTCCCTTGGTCTAGTATCAATTTACATTTATCCCATTACAGTGCAGAGGATTAGATATTCGTCCTCCATTTTTTTGCAGCCTGCACGTCCCTCCTCCGGCAGCCATTTTCCCTTGGTTCTAGTATCAATTTAACATTTATCCCATTACAGTGCAGTGGATTAGATCTTCGTCCTCCATTTTGTTGTAGCCGTCCTGTCCCTCCTCCGGCGGCCATTTTCCCTTAGTCTGATATTAATGCTGGCACATTTTGTCCCCTGATATTAGACATTAGCCGGGTGATTGTATACACACAGCGGGCAGATCTCAATCAATGTCACCCACTAGTCTATACTGTCACGGGGTTGGTCAGCCAATCATGTGGCTCCTATTCTGTCCTTCCAATGACCATTCCTAGTACATAGGACTCATCTTCCTTACTACATTCATGATACAACAAGATGGAAACTCCCAATATACAGAGAAAATCTACCATAAAATACATAGAAATCACATCTGCCCTAAAGGGCCATAAACATAAGAAGATTGCCCCCGACGCCCCCAGATTCATCTACAATACTAGCCAAGGTGTCATTGGTCCCCCTAATACACGGACAGTACCTGTTTCATGTACAGGAATGAAGACAACACAAGCTGCTGGTGTGAGGAATCATGTTGTACAACAGAACTGCATCCAGGTCAGCATAGAACAGGAAGCAGGAAGTAGAAGGCCATGCAATATTCCCGGATACAAGTCGGGTCACAGGATTTGTACAATGACTCTATAACGTCTCCCTTTTTTACATTCCATTCAAACCTTGTAAACAATGAAACTAAAACAGATCCTGAACAGTCTTGAACATGGCATGCTGTGTGACTGGTAGATACACTACAGATTGAGTCTATCTGGTGGTCTGGAAACTCGACCACACTACGCAAGGCCACAGGGATTTTCCTGGGGAAATCCGTTCAGCTCCAGAAGGTGTTGATAAGGAGCGACCCTCTTTCCTGGGCGGTGTGTTTGGCAGAGAAGAACTTGTCGGGATATGTGGCTGCATTATGTCATCCTCATTGTATCCCGATATGACAGCGGAGTTCTCTCTGCTTTGAGTATATGGTCCAGTAGGACTCGGGGCATTGAGCACCTCAGGAGGATCACGTGCAGGATGCTCATAGGCTTGTGCGGTGAATCGTTCTGCCCTTCGCAGGTCCACTCGATTGCGGCGGTAAAGACTGCCTTCTACATCCACAAGATATGATCGAGGAGCAACCCTCTGAACACAGGAACCCAGTCTCCAGCGACCGGTCCTGTCACCTGGAAGCGGCTTCATACGGATTGGCTCTCCAATGCTTAGTTCAGGTAAGTCTTTAGCAGACACATCGTATGACAGTTTGGCAATCTGTTTCCTCCTCTGCAGTTTTGCCGGGACACCTGTAACCACACAAGGATCAAGTAATATGTTGGCCACAGGCAATGAAGTCTTCAGTCTCCTAGACATCAAGCGCTGTGCAGGTCTGTGACAGGACGTGTACTTATCCATGTGGATAGAAAACTTGGCTGATAATGGTGTATCCAGATCACCTTTCCATAATTCTGCTCCTGTGACGTCTGGATAATTCATCTCCTTCATCTGTTTTCAGGCATCAGTGTCTCACCTTGCAATAGTGTAGCCTACTTCCTTTGGTCAATAGCAGGAATAGACTGACCATTTTTAAACTCGGGCACTGCCCCAGGGCCAGGGGACAGTAGGGGGCCCCATGAGATGCCCCTGGTACCTTTTTCATAGGCTTTTTTTGTTTGGGCAAGGACACAGGGGCCCCATGAGTGGTTAGTCCACCCCTGGCCAACAGTGAGAAAAAATAAATGAATGGACTATTGTTGTTATAGCAGTATTAAAGCATTCATTTATTTTTTAATGTGTTTTTTTTTTATTTTTTATATGATTTAAAATATATTTTTCTAACATTTTTTGAAATCAAATGTTTTTGTTTCACCAATAAAAGGGCCATGGCCTATTGTATCCTACTATCAAGTCATGTTTTGTATGTATCAAGATTTTTATGGCTAATATTTAGATTTATGTTGTGCTTATCCACTTGTTGTCTGCAAGGTTTTACCTCCATGACGACAGCCTTTCTAGCTATTCATCACAGCGCTACTTTAACTGGCCATTGCAGAGTCATGTAATATTGTAATACAATTGAATTTGATTACCAATATATATATAAATATTATTTTTATTATTTATTTACTTTGTATTATTTTGCATCACCACTGTTTATTTTCCATGATAAATTGATTTTAAAGGCTTAAGTTCTTTCAGCTTCATGCATTGTATGCATGCATTACAAAAACATGTATGCGCAGTACAGCCATCCCCGCCAACCCCCCCCCCCCCCCACAATATTTACTTGATCCCCATTGATATCAATGAATGGCCACAACAGCCTTGGCTGTCCCTTTTCTCTGCCTTGTCATTGGCTCCCACTGCTGTAAATCACAGGCAGTCATGTAATGAAGTAAGAGGAGGCGTGGCCAAGCCGTGCCCTGTGTGTGAATGGACACATGGACCATCATCTTGCCAATGCACCTGCTTGGGTGTCTCCATAGGAAGTTAAGTATCATTTTTTTTCTTAGTTTCAAAAGAAAATTAAACTTTCATATAGCTTTTGAAAAGACTGGAAATATGTAAAAATTAAAAAATACTTTCTACTCCAAAAAAATCATATTTCTTTAGATGAATGTAGGCAATAATGGATCATCCGACATGTCTTTTCTATGTGTTATTAATTGGTTGGGGGAACAATACAGTCTATAACTATGTTATATACAATATATCTGATCATTCTTCAGTCATGATGAACTCTTGTCTTCTTTTTCTCGAGGCTCTAAAAATGCCCAAATGATATCTGTATGGAAATTAGATTCTTTTTTTTTTCTTTTGTGAAACATTTTTGATTAACTAATTGCCAACAGCAGATAGCCGAATGACGGCTACACTGCGTCCGGCCAGTTCTGGGTGGACATCATATGACGTCCTCCCAGAACGCGCTCTCCTGGGCGCCCCCTGGTCCGCACACCCGGCGATCTCCGTGATCGCTGTGTTCTACGTACACGGCTGATCACGTAATGTGTTAAAAGGCCAATTATGCCTGGATTTCAGCACCTGATCATCCGTGTCCAATGACACACTGATCACCGGGAAATGCCATTGCAGGTTCTCTTTTTCCTCACGCTGTCAGAGCACCAGGAAAGTACTGACGAGAACCGGCAGTTGTCAGAGCGGGGATCGGCACCGATCATTAGGCCAGTGATGATCAGTGCCTTGATGATCAGTGCCCAGCAGTGCCACCCACCAGTTACGCCCACCTGTGCCTAGCACTGCACCAATCTGTACACCCACCTGTGTCAGCCACCTGTGCCCAGCAGTGTACCCACCTGTGCCACCCACCTGTGCCCACCAGTGCCACCCACCTGTGCCCACCAGTGCCACCCACCTGTGTCCACCAGTGCCACCCACCTGTGCCCATCAGTGCAGCCCAGCGGTTGCGCCAGTCAGCGCCCAGCAGTGATGCCAGTCAGTGCCACCTATCAGTACCCATTATCAGTGCTGCCTATCTGTGCTACCTCATTAGTGCTGCCTATCAGTGCCATTGAGTGCTGCTTATCAGTGCCTATCACTGCTGCCTATCAGTGCCCATCAGTGCTGTCTATCAGTGCCCATCAGTGCTGTCTATCAGTGCCCATCAGTGCTGCCTATCAGTGCTGTCTATCAGTGCCCATCACTGCTGCCTATCAGTGCCCATCAGTGCTGCCTATCAGTGCTGTCTATCAGTGCCGCCGATCAGTGCTGCCTCATCAGGCAGGAAGGGGGTAGAAGTGCCCGGTAAGCGAGGGGTTAATGGAATTAGGTATCCATTCAATGTATCCTCTGATAATCAGAGACGCCATGAAATAATGTATCACTTTAATTCATGATACTGCAGAATGTGAAATTGTAGCCACTGAAATATTGGGGTGCCAATTGTGACCCCTAAATTGCTGTAACACGACCTACCAACCACAGACATCCACAACAAAAACTACCACAAAAACAATTATTGACAGACTTCCGCCCCTTCTGCCATAAACAGCACCCTACCAAAGTAACACCATCAAGTGATAGAACTGCAACTGCACTGACATCCGTGTGCCCATATGAATGGCGTAGCGTGCAAAGGTTATATATTGTGTACATGTGCCCCCTTGTCATTTCCCCCAGCAAGATCAGTCCCCCATGTAGATGTGCCCCCCTTGTCACTCCCCCCAGCAAGGTATCAGTCCGCCGTGAAGATCTGCCCCCCTTGTCATTACCCCCCAGCAAGATCAGTCCGCCGTGAAGATCTGCCCCCCTTGTCATTACCCCCAGCAAGATCAGTCCCCCGTGAAGATGTGCCCCCCTTGTCATTATTCCCCAGCAAATCAGTCCGCCGTGAAGATGTGCACCCCTTGTCATTCCCCCCCAGCAAAATCAGTCCACCGTGAAGATGTGCCCCCCTTGTCATTCCCCCCCCCCCCCAGGATCAGTACCCCGTGAAGATCTGCCCCCCTTGTCATTACCCCCCAGCAAGATCAGTCCGCCATGAAGATCTGCCCCCCTTGTCATTCCCCCCAGCAAGATCAGTCCCCCGTGAAGATGTTCCCCCCCTTGTCATTATTCCCCAGCAAAATCAGTCCCCCATGAAGATCTGCCCCCCCCCCCCCCTTGTCTTCCCCCCCAGCAAGATCAGTTCCCCGCCCCCCAGCAAGATCAGTCCCCCGTGAAGATCTTCCCCCCTTGTCATTATTCCCCCCCAAGATCAGTCCGCCATGAAGATCTGCACCCCTTGTCATTACCCCCCCCCCTCACCCCAGGATCAGTACCCCGTGAAAATCTGCCTCCCATTGAGGCAAACATCCCCCCCTAGCAATAAGCTCAGTCTCCCTTGCTGCAAATCCCCACCCCCCCATGTGACTGGCACCCACGTGTAACTGCACCACCAAAACATGTTATGGCCCCCCAATATCACTGATCCCCCCACATGTGACTGTACTTGCCATGTCACCCCCCAAGCAGCTTGGCGACATCAGGATCGTCAGCAGCAGTGATCCGAGGGATGTGACTCCTGTAATATCGGGATCGTCAGCAGCAGTGATCCGAGGGATGTGACTCCTGTAATATCGGATCGTCAGCAGCAGTGATCCGAGGGATGTGACTCCTGTAATATCAGGGATCGTCAGCAGCAGTGATCCGAGGGATGTGACTCCTGTAATATCGGGATCGTCAGCAGCAGTGATCCGAGGGATGTGACTCCTGTAATATCGGGATCGTCAGCAGCAGTGATCCGAGGGATGTGACTCCTGTAATATCGGGATCAGTCAGCAGCAGCAGCAGTGATCCGAGGGATGTGACTCCTGTAAATATCGGGATCGTCAGCAGCAGTGATCCGAGGGATGTGACTCCTGTAATATCGGGATCGTCAGCAGCAGTGATCCGAGGGATGTGACTCCTGTAATATCGGGATCGTCAGCAGCAGTGATCCGAGGGATGCGACTCCTGTAATATCGGGATCGTCAGCAGCAGTGATCCGAGGGATGTGACTCCTGTAATATCGGGATCGTCAGCAGCAGTGATCCGAGGGATGTGACTCCTGTAATATCGGGATCGTCAGCAGCAGTGATCCGAGGGATTGACTGACTCCTGTAATATCGGGATCGTCAGCAGCAGTGATCCGAGGGATGTGACTCCTGTAATATCGGGATCGTCAGCAGCAGTGATCCGAGGGATGTGACTCCTGTAATATCGGGATCGTCAGCAGCAGTGATCCGAGGGATGTGACTCCTGTAATATCGGGATCGTCAGCAGCAGTGATCCGAGGGGGATGTGACTCCTGTAATATCGGGATCGTCAGCAGCAGTGATCCGAGGGATGTGACTCCTGTAATTCGTCAGCAATCCGAGGGATGTGACTCCTGTAATTGCAATCCAGCATGAAAGGAGTTAACACTTTCTCAGAGCGAGATCGCTGATCGTCTGCTTATGCCTGAAACTGGCACATGCGCAGATACATCAAGGGGGGCAGATCCTCAGCTTCCATATCAGACTAAGGGAAAATGGCCGCTGGAGGAGGGACAGGCGGGCTACAACAAAATGGAGGAGGGAGATCTAACCCACTGCACTGTAATGTGATAACTGTGTTTCATTGATAATAGACCAGGAAAAAATTGCCACCAAAGGAGGTACAGGTGGTCTACAAGAAAAATGTAGGAGGGAGATCTAATCCACTGCACTGTAATGTGATAAATGAGATATAAATGAAATTAGACCAAGGGAAAATGGCGGCCAAATAAGGGACAGACAGGCTACAACATAATGGCGCCCGATTAGTCTATTAAGGATTATAATGGTATATATAGGCAGCTGTACGTCCGATGGCCAACTCCTGAGGAAGTCACGTGATGTGATGTAACCTGTAGAGTGGGGGACAATGACGTCAAGCTGCTAAATAGAAGATTACGAGCCGCCATCATCTTTTGCTTTTCAGGTTTTTTTTTTGTTGTTTTATTCTATTCAGCTTTTTTTTTGTACCAGCACCATCTAGTGTCTGCTCTCCATACTGCACCCTCTGTATAAATCTGTCTGCAGTCACTTCCTGTCTGGTGTCACTTCCTGTCTGTGTCACTTCCTGTCTGTGTCACTTCCTGTCTGTGTCACTTCCTGTCCCTGAGAACACTTTCTTCCTCTCAGCCATTTTAGATCAGCTTCAAGAAGGTCCAACAGAATCGGTCTCCATCCTGAACACACGGCCACCATAGGGCCAGCATGGGATCTTCTCCATGTCAGAGCACACGGGTAAGTCAGGTGGATCTCCTATTCCTGGTCCCGGCTCCTGTCCCTGCTATAGACGGACCAATCATCTGTGACCGAACCTTCCTCCTCGTCATCGATGATCTGGGTGTATTATTATTATTTATTCCAGGTACTTATATAGCGCCGTCAGTTTACATCTATATTGTACATTCCCATCAGTCCCCGCCCCCCGAGGAGCGTACAATCTAAGGGCCCTAACTCACATTCATACATACACATACTAGGGACAACTTAGGAGACAATTCACCTCCCAGCATGTCTTTGTAGTGTGGGAGGAAACCCTAGTACCCGGAGGAAACCCACACAGGCACAGGGAGAACATGCAAACTCCAGGCAGGTGGTGCCATGGTTGGGATTTGAACCAACAACCCGAGTACTGCCAGGTGGAAGTGCTAACCACTCAGCCACTGTGCTGCCCCGTGCTGTATATATCTCAGCATCTACTTCTCAGTGTTGGTTTCCTCCTCATTGCGGCCATTAAATGGGCCTCAGAATGGCTCCGGTATTCCCTCCTAGGAAGGACATTCAGGCCGATCTCCCACCATGTTCCTCTGATGTGTCCGAGACAGAAACAGGAGAGACACCAGGAGAACCCGCTGGGACCTGACACTCCGAGAACCAGAGTTATGGTGGAGTATAGACCCTTCCTGAGATACCTCCTCCCTGGGAACGGTCATACCTCCGTACTCCTCTCCTGTACATACCCATCACTGTCATACCTCCGTCATACTCTCCTCTCCTGTACACTACCCCCTCACTGTATCCGTACTCCTCTCCTGTACTCCCATCACTGTCATACCTCCGTATCCTCTCCTCCTGTACATACCCATCACACTGTCATACCTCCGTACTCCTCTCCTGTACATACCCATCACTGTCATACCTCCGTACTCCTCTCCTGTACATACTCCTCCTCTCCTGTACCTCCTGTACTCCCTCTCCTGTACATACCCATCACTGTCATACCTCCGTACTCCTCTCCTGTACATACCCATCACTGTCATACCTCCGTACTCCGTACTCCTGTCACTGTCATACCTCCGTACTCACTCCTGTACATACCCATCACTGTACCTCCGTACTCCTCCTGTACATACCCATCACTGTCATACCTCCGTACTCCTCTCCTGTACATACCCATCACTGTCATACCTCCTGTACATACCCATCCATACCTCCGTACTCCTCTCCTGTACATACCCATCACTGTCATACCTCCTCTCCTGTACCCATCTGTCATACCTCCACTCCTCTCCTGTACATACCCATCACTGTCATACCTCCGTACTCCTCTCCTGTACATACCCATCACTGTCATACCTCCGTACTCCTCTCCTGTACATACCCATCACTGTCATACCTCCGTACTCCTCTCCTGTACATACCCCGTATCACTGTCATACCTCCACCACTCCTCTCTCTGTACATACCCATCACTGTCATACCTCCGTACTCCTCTCCTGTACATACCCATCACTGTCATACCCTCCGTACTCCCTCCGTCTCCTCTCTGTACATACCCATCACTGTCATACCTCCGTACTCCTCTCCTGTACATACCCATCACTGTCATACCTCCGTACTCCTCTCCTGTACATACCCATCACTGTCATACCTCACTGTCATACCTCCGTACTCTCCTGTACTCCTCCCATCCCATCACTGTCATACCTCCGTACTCCTCTCCTGTACATACCCATCACTGTCATACCTCCGTACTCCTCTCCTGTACACCACCTCACTGTCATACCTCCGTACTCCTCTCCTGTACATACCCATCCTGTCACTGTACCCCCACTGTACTCCTCTCCTCTGTACATACCCATCACTGTCATACCTCCGTACTCCTCTCCTGTACATACCCATCACTGTCATACCTCCTGTACACTCCTCTCCTCCTACATACCCATCACTGTCACCTCCGTACTCCTCTCCTGTACCCATCACTGTCATACCCCGTACTCCTCTCCTGTACATACCGATCATGTCACTGTCATACCTCCGTACTCCTCTCCTGTACATACCCATCACTGTCATACCTCCGTACTCCTCTCCTGTACATACCCATCACTGTCATACCTCCCTGTACTACTCCTCTCATACCCTGTACATACTCCTGTCACCCATCACTCATACCTCCACCTCCCTGTACCCATCACTGTCATACCTCACCTCTCCTGTACCCATACCTCCACTCCTCTCCTGTACCCATCACCTCCGTACTCCTCTCCTGTACATACCCATCCTCTCCTGTCATACCATCCTCATACTCCTCCCTGTACATACCCATCACTGTCATACCTCCACACTCCTCTCCTACCTCCATACCGTGTATCACTGTCATACCTCCGTACACTCCTCTCCTACTGTACATACCGATCACTGTCATACCCCCCCCACACTCCTCTCCTGTACATACTACCCACCATCGTATCATCTGCAACTCCTCTCTTACATTTACTACCTGCAGTTATGCTCTTCTTCTTAAATTGGGGAATAACTCGATGACTTACATACTTTTCAGACCTTGTGAAATATTCTTGGCTGTTTTTTGAAAATAATACACTTTAATTTGTATTTCATGATAAATCCTGCCTCATCTCTGCCTCTCTACCTGCAGCCTAACAATGAGGCGTGCATGCAGCCACTGATCTATTTCTGGCTTTTGTCTCTCAGACATTCTAATGTTCATTTCTCCAAACGTCCTCCAGGACATCCTTCCTGAGACAGAGCTCCTCCCTCTGGGACAGGAAACACGTAAGCACAGTACTATAAAAGGCGGAACCAGGCCTCCCTCCTGAGTTTTTAGTGTTTCCTCTGCAAGGATGGGTGCAGTCATCAAGGAACTGATTGTCGAAGTCCTGGGCCCTAGAGGTTGCTGGTGGCTCCTGGTCTGTCTTACTTCCTCCTGCCCGACGTGATCCCTTCAGGGGGAGTGGGGCTGCGCTCCTGATATATTTTTCCATGCCTCAGTGGATGATGACCATCGGGGGGGGGGTCCTGGGGGGTCCAGGACCTTTGATGCCTGTCATTCTCCTTCCCGTGGGGGGGGGGGGGGCAGCATCCGATGCACAGTGGGGCAGAGTGACTGCCAAGCAGGCGTGCGAGTAGCCGCAACTTCTGGGTGCTGTCCAGGTACCAGAAGTTCCTGCTGCAGTGTGATGTCATCGACGGGCGCCCTGAGACTCGTGGTTCCAGTCTCCATAGCAGCACTAGCATCTGGTTAGGCAGCCAGTCTGGTGTACAGACCCAGCAGAGCCTGTGGCTCCACCACAAGAGGGATGGATGAAGGCGCTGGCACTTCTCAGGCATACCCTGGTCCTTCAGGCACTGGCTCCTCTAAGGTAAGCTTGGGGACTCTGATCCCTCTTGCTGACCCTGGTGGGCACACTTCCTTTTCTTGCTCCCCCCCCACAGTGGTTTTTGTATGAGGGGCCCTGGGCTGATTATTTTCTGTATTGTGTTTTTTTTTTGCTTATTGTAGGTTAAAAGTCCAGGACAAGGTGCAGAGTCAGACCCCCAAGAAGAAGTGTGCAGTTTGTGCAGCTAAATTGGGTTCAGCTTGGGAAAAACCCTTATGCTGCAATTGTGTGGCTAGCCTAATTAAGGATAAGTCATTTACAGCCTGCCATAAAGTGCTCACCTCCATTAAGGATGACATGTTGTCTACATTTCAATCCTTTAGATCCCTATTGGAAAAATGCAGCCGCCACTGGATCCCTTGGACCCAATCGGTGGGTTTGAGGTAGCAGATGCATTAAAAGGGGGGAGGACCCGGAGGAGGATCCTAGGTCCCGGGTAGATTCAGGCTCATAAGAGGAGGACGGTGAAGTTTGCTCCTCCAGAGGTTCCAGGAACAAATTGCCCCTGGAAGATGTGGACGACCTCCTTAAAGCTATCTACGAAACCTTAGAGATCGAGGAGGAGGATGTTTTTGCCTATCTAAGCATGACCTCATGTATCAAGGTTTGTATGCTAGAAAGACTAGTGTCTTTCCAGTCCATAGTTCCCTGGTTGATACCATTAGGCAGGAATGGGAAAGCCCTGAGAGGAAACCCTTTTTCTCAAGTAATCTTAAAAGGAGGTTTCCTTTTTAGGATAACAGGTCCCAGCAATGGAACAAGGTTCAGAAATTAGACACCCCCTTATCTAAAGTCTCTAAAAGGACAGACTTAACATTTGAAGATATGGGGGCTCTGAAAGACCCTATGGATAAGAGGGATGAAGTCTTACTCCGCAGGGCCTGGGATTCCACTTCCATCAGCTTTAGGCCAGCTTTATCGGCTACCTGGTCACCAGAAATCTGGAATGCTGGCTTACCCAGTTCGCATCTCTCTCAGGCAGGGACCTCCAGGCAGCAAATCCTGAAATAATTTCCTTTGCTGTTTAAAGCAGTTGGTTTCCTTGTGGATGCCTCGGCCAAATCAGTTAAGCTAGCGGCTTGAACCTCTGCCCTAGTGAATTCAGCTAAAAGGGGCATTTTGGTTAAAAACCTGGGCAGGGAACTCAGCATTCAAACTGCACCTTTGTGCCTTACCCTTTATTGGCGATAATCTTTTTGGTCCAGGTCTCGAGGAGGCTCTGGAATGTACAGCCCATAACAAGAGGACATTCCCAGAGAGTAAGAAAAGGTTTTACTCTAGTAGGGTTTTTTGTCGAAAAACACAGGCCCAGCAGGCTAAGGAGGTTCAGCCTAAGAAACATTGGACAGGGCACAGGAATAGGGGAAGAGGAGGAATCGTCCCAATGGAAAGAAGACTGGGGACCTTTCTCCCTCAGTAGGCTTCAATCTTCAAATCTGTACATCCTGGACTTGATCAAGAAGGGGTACAGGTTGGAGTTCAACTTCAGTCCCCCCCCAGGTATCTGGTAACCCACCTTCCCAAGGATCGGGAAAGGGTGCAGGCCCTGCGTGTCCTAATTGGGGACCTGGTAGATCAGCAGGTCCTTACCAGAGTTCCCCGGGACGAGCAGGGCAGGGCATGTTATTCCCATGTGTTTGTAGTAAAAAAAACCCTCGGGCACGTGACCCTGAGAGCAGATTTTATCATTATTAAAGGCACCCCCTCGGGTCGTGAAACTCACGATCGCTAATGTCTATGCACCAAATTCGGCGCAAGCATCCTTCTTTTCCCGTTTATTTCAAAATTCTTGATAGGTTTCTATCCCCTCGTTTATTGGTGGGAGGTGATTTTATTTGGTAGCTAACCCCCTTTTAGACCAAAGCTCGTCCTCACCATCCTCCCAGGCCTTCCCAAAATCCCTTACCAAAAAATTAGACACACTTCAACTGGTAGACTCCTGGAGGGCACATAATGTAGGAGCTAGAGATTATTCATTTTACTCCCACCCACATGACTCTTATGCTAGACTAGATTATATCTATTGCTCCCCCATTCTGCTGGCTAACT
>CATNWA010002810.1:0-22242 GCA_951230385.1 Staurois parvus | reverse complement strand
ACTGCGGGGGGGGGTTTGATGGTGGTGTTTTTGGGAAATGATGGAGGTAAATGGGGGGGGGTGTCAGGCTGGGGGAAGACAAGAAATTGGGTCTTGGAGGGGTTTCGTTTAAGGGGGTGGGGTCATCAGAGATTGTCGTATTTGGTGTGTGATTCGGGCAGAGATGAGGGGGTGAGGTGGGGGGTTGAGAGATAGATTTGTTTTTGTGTCGCTTTAGAGGTGGTGTTGAAGCCGGAGAGTGTTGATTTGGGCCCAAGGGGGGGGGTGTAGATGGAGAAAGAAGGGGCCGAGGACGGGCCTTTAAACCCATTGCTTAAGTATTTTAGATAAAAACCCAAGCCCTCGGTTTCAACAACTTTATAGTTTTAAAAAATTTTCTCACCCACCTCCCTACGACTCAGATACTCTGCTTTTGGGGTAGGTACGGGTTTTAATCTATCTTCATTCACATTATTATCAAGGGGGGCTATATTTAAAACTTTTTTACAATTGCTGAGAAAGCCTAAATTATCCCCTGGGTCTGGCACTTTAGGGTTCTCAAAAATTCGCCATGCGGCAGAGGCGCAGCTGGGGCTCCAGGAGGTTTTCGTTCTATTACTAAACTGGAGAGTGCACTTATTTCATCTAATCACATACATTTCTTATTTTATGCGTATTACTCCTTACTCATGGACAGACCTCCCGCTACTAGCTAAACTAAAGTACAATGGTACGGTAACTAAAGGTATATGAACTTAAAAAGAAAAAAAAAAACAACAGAATAGGTAGATTGATATGTGCTAATTGATAGAAAAAATTGAGTTGCGATGATAGGACCGATGGACCTGATGTATAGAGTCAGAATTATTAGATAGATGTTTACTAAAGGTTTGGATAGTTTCCTGTTTTTGTTTTCAATTTTTGATGTGTACTGGATAGTGCTGTACTTGCCTCTTAGATGCCAGAGTTTTGTCTACTTTTCTGAATGTATTTAATCGGAAAAAAATGTAAAAACATGGGTTACATATAGTTAACATGTTTCAAATGTGATACTGTTGTTAAAAACATTTTTCTGTTTCCATTGTAGGAACCAAAATTCTGAAGTTTACTTCAGGTAAATATATTACTAGATACGTTCTTTTGGTGTATGGGTTATATTTATATGAATTATGTATATAATGTGGTTATTATGCGCTGAATCACACGTCTATAACCTGCAGGGTCCCCCCTAGCAAGAAGTTTTTTTTAGTAGTGGCGTCTCTCTGTAAAAACACAGGATGTTATTTTGCTTACCATGGATAATGTCTCTGGAGACGAGCAGATGAAACTGAAGATTGTCAGGCTTTATCATCTTGAAGTGGGTATTTTATTTTTTTTATTATTTTGATCTGCTTATTATCTGAATTTTGCATATAGTTAGTAGTGATAAAGCGCAAATAGTCCCAATCGTGCCTCAGCGGAGTTTGCACTTTATCAAAGGGTACGCAGTTCATGAAACATGTGACAGAACGATTTGCTATACGCAGGTGCTGGTCATGAGGCGGAATAGCATGCCCTTGCTGTTGCAGCTTACACATAAATAAATTAAACTAAATTTTTTTGCGAGGAGGCAGAGGGTATGGTTGCGTTAGCAGATCACACCCACAATGGAGATTTCGGTGGTAGGATCTGTTGAGAGAGGTTCTCCTCAATTTAACAGGGGGATGGGGGTGAGCTTGCCTGAAGAGATGGTGTTTTCCAGGGGTGGGCCTAAGGGTAGTGAGAAGTAGGTGGTAATCTGATGGTCTATCCGGCAGGGATTGTTCCAGAGGATGGGTGACACGCCTGGAGTAGTCCTGAGGCGGGCATTGGGCAGGTTAGTCGGGAGGATAACTTTGGGACACTAGAGAGAAAGTGGATTTCTAGTCAGGAGCGGATTGTGTGCAGGTCGGGTGATCTTGGTACTTGGATACTGGGCTTCAACTGATGTAGCTCGGTGCAGCTCATCTGTGGATCAGGCTTATGTATGTCGAATCCGGTTAGCGATTTTGAATTTGATACGGTCTACGCAATCTGATAGGCCCTATTGAGGGATGAAATTGACTGGGGTGATGGGCCAGTACCTTGAGCGGTTTTACATTTAGGATTGTCTCCTGGAATATAACCGAAGGATGTTCGATATCCGAACCCTGGATGGGTACAGAAAGGTTTATGTGACTAACTGTCTGAAGCTGGTCGAGTCACATGTTGCAATTTGATTTCTACTCGTGCAATCTTTAGGAACTACAAATATCGCATGTATTATGACACAGCCTGACTTGCTTAGGATTAAAATGGAATCGATTGTTTTAGGTCCAGGTGTTGTTTACTACATAGGTTTGGTATCGTATCTAATAGACCATTTGAGTCGTGTATATTAGTAATGTCTGTCAAAGTTACTGTTATTCTTTTAGAATTCGTACTGTCAGATCTTTCTCTGAAAAATGGTATCTGCTATTTAGTGATTGTCCCATTCGAAAATTAGATAAACAGAAGAATTTATTTTTGGGGGGGGGGGGGGTGGGGGGGGGGGGGGGGGGGGGGGGGGGGGGGGGGGGGGGGGGGGGGGGGGGGGGGGGGGGGGGGGGGGGGGGGGGGGGGGGGGGGGGGGGGGGGGGGGGGGGGGGGGGGGGGGGGGGGGGGGGGGGGGGGGGGGGGGGGGGGGGGGGGGGGGGGGGGGGGGGGGGGGGGGGGGGGGGGGGGGGGGGGGGGGGGGGGGGGTGGGGGGGGGGGGGGGGGGGGGGTTGGGGGGTTTGGGGTTTTTTTGTTTGGGGGGGGGGGGGGGGGGGGGGGGGGGGTGGGGGGTTTGTGGGGGGGGTGGTTTTTTTCATGGGGGGGGGTGGAGGGGGGGTTGGGGGTGGGGGGGGTGATTGTGGGGGGGGGGGGGGGGGGGTGAGGGGGGGGGTTTTGGGGGTGGTGGTAGTAATGGCATTTAACAGGTAGGGATATATTGAGTAGGCTGGCGTTTCTCTGTCGGGGGGGGGGTCACTTAAATTGTTTTGGTTTTTTACTCTGGTTTCTTTTTTTTTTAATGACATTTGAATTGGTTATTGTAATTTAACCAAAAAAACATCTGAATTTGTATACTGCAGCGCCAAGTTTTAATCGCTTAGCAATATGTCGCAGAATGTTTTTGCCTGGTGTTATCTGTTGTATGGGTTGTGTTTTTCTAGCAATGAATTCAGGAAGTGGATTGTGTGTTTTGTGAGTGTTGTTGAATATGGATGGTAATACCGCTTTTGACCTTAATGGGTTGGGGGCCTCCCCACAGACACCCCAGTCCCCCCCCCCCCTTTGATTTTTTTTTTTTTATTCTCTGGTGAAAGAACATCGTCAAAATGCTTTTGTACACGGGTCGGATGTTAGGTTGGGTTTCATTTCCTGTTTTTATTGGTAGTTTTAGGCGTGATATTTTTATAGTTTTCAATTGTTTTTTTTTGTAATTTTTTTTAAAAATTTTTATTATACATGTTCTGATTTTTGGCTAATTTCTTCGGTCGCCCCGTATCAGTTTTGTGTTGCATTTTATTTGGTTGTTTAACGGTGTATATAAGGTTCCTCTCTTTATATAGGTTTTGAGGAGATTAAGGCCGGTGGTTTTACCTTAGTTTGTGAGGGATGTGTACACATTGCGAGCGAGCTTTATTGATTCTGTTTTTGGTAGTTTGTTAGGGGTATATCCACTGGTTAGATAGAGGCCCGTATGGGTTGCTTTCGGGTGTGTGAGCTCGGGTTTTGGCTCTTGGTAACTCAAGGTGGCGGTTTACTCCCAGCTATACTCGTGGAATACCGCTAAGGAGGTTAATCGTAAATAATCAAGCACATGTTATAATATGCAGTTAGTCCACTTCACCTGTTTCACGAGTGCCCCCATTACGGCAGACTCAGTTTTGTGTTGGCCAAACTGTGTCATCAGGATTTTTGCTGGTCCCCTAGGTGCTTGGTATTACTAAGCTGTTTGTTTTGTTTTTTTGCGTCAATTGAAACACAACTGTGCCAGATTATTCGAGCAAGCCACTGCTCCCTCACACAGACTGGATGTTTGAATGACAGCGTGCTGGATGCACTATGCTGCAGTTGCCTCATGTGTCGTCCTGTGAGACCCAGGAAATGAGAGGAGCTGTTATCTATACAGCTTGTGTAGTTCTTTTTTTTAGCGGTTGGACAGGAAGCCAGGTAAGTGATTTTTATTATGGGGTAGGAGAAGTTTAGTTTTGGTTTTTTTTGTTTTTGCAGAAGACATGCCAATTAGGGAAAGAAGATGTAGACTTAAGAATTCACTTTATACGTAATTGGATGGTTGATTTTACTTCATAGAATAGAATTAATTTCGCCCCAACTCAAGTTATAAGTAGATATAAAACCTAATAGACTTGCCCTTTATGCTGGTTTTGTGCTTTTGGCTCTGGCATGCTGTCATCATTTTTGAAGACGATGTGGCTTAGGTGGGGGCTATAAGTTTTTTTATTGTGTTTGCATCTATGGAAACTTGTTCTCAATCTGTAGATAACACAGGTCCGCGCACGCGCACTTGTCCCCATAGGCAAAACGGCTTTGCTATGGGACACACAAAGAGGTAAGAGGAGCCAGAATCGCACTGAGCAGGGGGTAAACCGAGAAGAGGGAGGGTCAGGGCAATTGTGTGCATTAACCGCTGCACATAGTCTAAGGTGAAGTATAAACATGGTTTTCTTAAGTAAAAATCCAGAATAAAAAGAAGAAATCGATTTTTGCCCATTGATGTTCACTGACGTAAAGACTGTAATCACAACAAAATAATTTAAATGTAATTACCGCCGTTCTACATATCAAAAGGTGTAATCCAAGATCACCCGCCATGCCGCAGTTATATGATGACGCTGTACTGCACTGGTTGACAGTATGTTAAAAAAAAAAAAAATAGTGAAAATAATTTTTTTAATTTTTTCATTTTCCGTAAATTATGATGACAAAAAAAATACAACTTTGCAAAAACTCGCCATTACCTCTTATGAAGTACGTCGGACTGTTACTCTGCAATGGGGTCATGCTTTGGGGATTATTGTACTAATTTTGGGGATCTGTACTGTCCTGGTCATTTGGGGCGGATATCTGTACTGTTCTTACATTCTTTTTGGACCTTGCAAGAAATTAGATTGGCTGTCAGAAATTCAGGATTGATCAATTATTCAGTAATCTTTATACCATAGTTTGTAATGGGGGGGGGGGGGGCGCCCCCCCCCCCCCCCCCCCCCCCCCCCCCCCCGGTAGAACTCTATAAACTTTCCTATAAACTAAATAATACATCCAAATTTGGGTTTTTTCACCAAAGACATGTAGCAGAATACATCTCTCGGCCTAAATTTTTTGAAGAACAATTATTTATTTGTAAAACTTTTATAACAGAAACAAAGAAAAACGTGTTTTTTTTCACATTTTCCATCTTTTTTTTTTGTTAATTTTAGCAAAAATTAAAAACCCAGCGGTGTATTAAACCACCAACAGAAAGCTCTAGTTTGTGTGGAAGAAAATGATAAAATTTTAGTTTGTGGGTACAATGTTGTATGACGCTGCAATTGTCATTCAAAGTGTGAGAGCGCTGAAACGTGAAAAATTTGGCCGGGGCAGGAAGTGGGGAAAATTGCACCTTGGTTTTGAAATGGTTAAATAAATAATTTAAAGCATGTGAATAATTGATACAATCATATCATATTAGCAGATCCCTGTTGTGCATTTTTTATGACCCCCCCCCAGGGTGCATATCTTCCATTTGTAAACCCTCAAGAAAAATTATAATATAATAAAAAAGAAGCAATAATCTGAAAGATAATTAAAAAATAAATAAAAATTAAAATAAAAAGTCTATGTGTGAGTAAACTTGTCCCATTTAATGCTCAACCTAATGAATCTCCCGCCTGAACAGATATACTCTCCTTCCATGTGAAGATAAGATCTTTGCAGTGATGTTGTAAACCTGTGTGGCTGCAGGTTCTGTGAGGGATACTCCCTCCTTTGATCCACTCCTTAACCCCCCCTGGCGGTATTCCCGAGTGTTGTAGCTCGGGGTTAAAATTCTATACCAAAAGCGGTTTAAATCCCCCGAGCTACACTCGGGCTTACCATTGCGGTGTTGCTCAGGGAGTTATTACTGCATCACTTACCTTTAGTCCTTCGCTCCCGCGTTTTAAGTAGTTGTCATTCCCTGCCTGCCCGTCCCCGGCCAATCTCACTCCCGTCTGATGTCGGCCATCCGGCTCCTGTGTTTTCTGGTCCCCATGTGCACGTCGGGACTTACTGGGCGCTGCCTGGCGGCGGGAAATTTGAAAATTTAAAAAAAAAATGTCATTTTTTTATTAAAAGGATTTTACATAGTAAAACATTGCTGTTTTAAACCCCATTTCACATACATTTTTGTCCCTACTGCTCTGTCCCTGTCCCAGTGACCTGCATTTTGATTGTTCTTTCCTGCCTGGAAACGTAGAAAAGTCCTGGACGTCCAAAATTTGTCCCTTTAGGTCAAAAGCGGTTTTTCAGATCAGCTAGAGAACAGTGATAGTAAATCAGAAACCACTTGCAGAATTGAAAGTGATAATGATTAGTGGGGGAATTTCCTCATTTCCGAAACTGAAACGATTCTGCGGGGCTGTTGTTCAGCCGATGTGCGAACTTGGCGCTAAATATTTTTCACATTTTCAGTGTTTTTGGTTTGATTATATTATTGAATTAAATGTATGATTTAGAAATCTTGTTCGGACAGATTTCAGTGAGTTATTCCTAAAAATTACCAGCCTACAATAAAAAAAACTACATTTTCCAAGCAAAATAATGGTACCGCTTTCAGCACAAAAAAATCTGAAATAATCATAACCGCCAGGGAGGTTAATTCCATCTGCCTTTGATATTCCTCCTATGTTCTCATGCAAAAAAAGAGATAAAAGAGTATCTAAGGATTGCACATACAGGGATATGCTAATATGATATGATTGGGGTATCAATTTTTTACACATGCTTTAATTTATTTATTTAATTAGCCACGGAACATCAATTAATAAATATTATTATTTAAAAAATTTATTTATAAGACACTTTTGCAGAGTTCTTGATTATCACCTTTTTGATGTGATATTAGAGCGCGGTAATTATTTCAATATTTTGTATTTATAAACGCATTTTATTAACCAGCGATGTGCTAATACTTCACTATTTTTAGGAATTTACCTCAGTCGGCTCGCAAGTCAAAATTGTTTGTATTGAACTTTAAAGCTGTAATATTACTGTGTGCATTTATGTTATGTAAGGCTTTTTTCTCCTGGGGAAACAATAAAAACTTTTTTTTTTTAAAATAAAGGTCCACAAAGTCAACATTTTCATCAGAATTGTATTGTAATGTACGCTTTGCTCTTTCCTATAGTTTTTACCTACACGAATGGCCTAAGTATAACTAAATTTTATGTGTAATTTTTGCTATATCATTTTTAAATACCTTAACATTGAATATGATTTAAATCAACAAAACCACAAATTTGTTAATTTGTGAGACAATGAAGGAAAATAAATTTTTTAAAAGCAGGAAATCTGACATGTCCCACAACAATCACTGCAGTTGAATCTTAGGGGTGCATGTGTTTTTATTTGTTTTTTTTTTGCTCGCAATGATGGATTCAACACCAGTGAATGTTTTTTGAAATCTTATTCACTTTGTTATAAAACATAGTGCCGATATGTGAAGCATGTATTGGTCTCAACATATATGTTCAATTTTATCCACTGTTCTTATGAGATTATTTGTAATGATTACTAGCTTCATCAAGACTGGCTTTAAATATTTTGCATGACAGGCCGATTATATTAAAGATTAGTATACATTTATGAAATGAAACCATACAATTTAAAGGAATGTACAGCATTTAAATTTCACCTGGATGTCCATCCTGAATTTTAAAATGCGCATAAGTGAAGAAAAGAAACTATTTGTTTCATGTTCCATCGTGCCGTGGGCAACCTTTTTTTTCAACTGAGCCAAATCTCGCCAAAACCACGATTTTGAAATTTATTTTTATTAGCCCACGATTTTTTTAAAACTGAAAATACATTAGGATGGTACACTGTTTTTAATAAATCAATATGTTTTAAGCATAACCTAGTAAAATTCATCCGCCCATAGTAATCATCTATGATTATAGTAAATTCATTCCCGATGTACATAGTAATTCATCCCCACGTATAGTAATTCATCCCCCCATAGTAATTCACATTCCCCCATAAAGTAATTCTATCCCCATATAGTAATTCATCCCCCATAGATAGAATTCATATTTATATTAATATATCCCGCCATATTAGGTAATTATCACCACCCTTATAGTAATTATCCCCCCTATTAGTATATTCATCCACATCATAGTAAGAGCTATTCCACCAACAAGTAGTAGGCCCAAAGTCCCCCCTGTGTCAATTCTCTTATCCTTCTCGCCGTGTTACAGCGACGTTCCGGTCTTAAGGGCGGGACTGTGATATGGAGCCTAGCTAGGATTTACGTTCTTCATTTGCAACAGTCCTAAACACAACAATCCTGATCAGCCATATCACTGGCTATAGAAGTGATATGCGTGTAAGCAAGGACTGGCCCAAATGTATCATTGCAATTTTTGAAATTATTTGCCCTGGCTGTTTATTTTTTTTGGATAACGCTGCAGTAGTCATGCACTACCCGCGCGCCGAGAGGTGGGGAAGGGAGGGAGGGGAGCGGTGCGCCCTGTGCACACAAGAGCCGCATAAAGCGTTTTAAAGAGCCGACCATGTGCGGCTAAATAGCCACGGCTTAGATTCGGATCCACTGACTTAGGCCAAAGATATCGCCTTTGCACCATTGTTTTTTTGGGCTGCTCAAAATATCTAGAATGGACCACACAATATGGTTGAAGGTTATTATATTACTTTTTATTAAAATTATATCTGTCACACCCAATATCAAAGCAAACAAAGCTATTTATTCAAATCGACCAGTAGAGAATGATCATGGACATCAAAAGTCTTGATGTCTATTTCATACACTGTGTGTGGAAGCAGCTGTAGATTGTAGTTTAAGTTTAGCACCGATTTTCAGATGTTTTAGTTATCTCCATGATTACACAAGTTATTCTCCTTTTACATTTATGTTATTATTATTATTATACTAGTATTTATAATTAGCACCAAAGAGGTTTGCTCAGCGCTGTACATTTATAGTGGGGGACAGTACATGAGCCGTCAATACAGTAACAAAACACATACACGATCGGGGCTTCGAGGGCCCCCTGATCTTTCGAGCTTACAATCTAGGAGGGTTACAGGTGGGTAGAGGTACAGGAGGAAGTGGCTTGTGGGGGGATGGAGTGGTAGGAGGGAGTGGAGGGGATCAGGGCAGTTAGGTGAGGGTGGGGTAGGCTTCCCTGAAGAGATGGGTTTTCAGGGTTGGCCTAAAGGTGAGGAGGTGTAGGTGACAGTCTGATGGATTGGGATAGTGAGTTCCAGAGGATGGGGGAAAGTTCCTGGAGAAGTCCTGCAGTCGGGCGTGGGAGCTGGAGACCAGGGAGCTAGAAAGTAGGAGTCTTGTGAGGAGTGAAGATTAAACGGGTTTGGAGCTGGTAATTGGGTATCAGGTCGGTGAGGTAGTTTGGGGCAGCGTTATGAATGGCTTTGTATGTTTGTCGTTTAGTTAGTTTGAATTTGATGTGTTGGGCATATTGGGAGCCAGTGGAGGGAATGACGGGGGGGAGGATGCGGAGTGGTTGGTGTGGGTGGGGATGAGTCTGGCCGCTGTGAGTTCAGGATTTGACTGAAGCGGGGATAGTCTGTGATGAGGCTAGGCCGGTGTCAGAAGGGAGTTGCAGTAGTCAGAAGTGAGATAATAAGGGAGGGAACGAGTTGTTTTATAGTGGTCTGGGGTTCTGAGTACGATAACGTATTTTGGAGATGTTGTGGAGGTGGGAGCCTGCATGAGCTTGCTAGCGATTGGACATGGGGTTGGAAGGACAGGTTTGAATTTACTAGAAGTGACACCTAGGACTTTGGCTTGTGGGGTGGGACTGATGGTGGCGTTGTTGGATCGTTGATGGAGAGGGGTGTGGGGGGGGGGGGGCGCGGGCTGGGGGGAAAAAATTAGGAGCTTGGTTTTTGAAAAGGTTCAAGTTTGAGGAAAGTGAGCCACATCCAGTCTGATATGTCATTCAGTTAGGTGGGTGATATAGGGCAGGAGACTGAAGGGGTGATGGTGAGGGGGGTGGAGAGGTAAATTTGCAGTGTCATCAGCATAGAGGTGATAGTTGAAGCCGTGGGTGTTTGTATCAGATTGGCCAAGGGAGGAGGTGTAGATGGAGAAAGAGGAAGGGGCCCAAGGTACAGCTAGCATTGTTAATTAATGGGGACCCCAACATGAGAGGGGGACGGTGGTGAGCGTTGATACGGTAATACTGAAGGAGCGTTGGGACGAGATAGGAGGAGATCAGGATGAAGAGCGGACGTCTCGGGATGCGAGACTTATACAGTTGTGTAACAAAAAAGTTATTTACAACCCCCAGTTGCTGTAAAGGGGTTTTGGGGAAGATATAGTGTACATTTTGGAATTTGTTATTCAGAATCATAAATCCTCCACAAGGACGTTGTAACTACCCAAAATGCAACTAAAATGACATCAATTGTTTATGTAATTACAGTAGTAAATGGTTCTTATGTGGTTTCTTCATTGCCACAATTATTCAAACCCCTTAAAGACTACCACTCTGAAGAACAGAGGGTTTCATTACAGGTTGCTTTCCCATCAGGTATTGAAAACACCTGTGGATGTCACCGAGCAGCAATCAGATAATAAGCACCAACTTAGGCAGCTTTAAAATGACTGTGATACTCAGCTCCTTCTAGACATTTACTGGTGTGGTTACAAACATGGTGGTGAAGGCAAGAGAATGGTCCAGGAAGACAAGAGAAGAGGTGATTTCTCTTCAAGGAAGGGCAATGGGCTATAAGAAGATTGCAAAGATGTTAAACATACCAAGAGACACCTTAGGAAGCATCATTCGCAAATTCAAGGCAAATGGGCACTGTTGAAACGCTACCTGGTCGTGGCAGAAAGAAGATGCTGGTCTTCGATGCTGTGCGCTACCTGAAGCGTAGAGTGGAGGAGAAGTCCCGTGTGACTGAGTGAGGAACTGAGAAAAGATTTTGTCAGATGTGGGTACAGAAGTTTCAGCCCAGACAATAAGACGCACACTGCGTAATGAAGGCCTCCGTTGCCAGAACTCCCATGGCGTACCCCATTGCTGTCTCCAAAGAATAAATGTAAGAGTCGACTGCAGTATGCCAAAAGCCATGTGGGACAAAAACACAAAAGTTGTGGGATAGTGTTCTGTGGGACTGATGAAACAAAAATTTGAGAACTGTTTGGGCCCATGGATCAAACGCTATGTTTGGAGGAGGAAGAAAACAAGGCCTATGATGAAAAGAAACACCTTTTGCCTACTGTGAAGCATGGTGGTAGGGTCAATCATGCTTTGGGGCTGTTTTGCTTCTGCAGGTACAGGGAAGCTTCAGCGTGTGCAAGGTAACCATGAATTCTCTTCAGTACCAGGAGATTATTGAGATGGAAAACGTGATGCAGTCCGTCACACACCTGAGGCTTGGGAGACTACGTTGGACCTTTCAAAGGACAAATGATCCCAAGCATACCTCCAAGTCCACTAGAGCATGGTTGCAGAGGAAAGGCTGGACATTTTTGGAGTGGGCCATCGCAGTCACCAGACTTAAATCCGATCGATTGAGAAAACCTCTTGGGTGGGACTTAAAGAAAGCAGTTGCAGTGCGCAAAGCCTAAGAATGTGACTGAACTGGAGGGCTTTGCCCATGAAGAATGGGCGAAAGATAGATACCCGTAGATCGCTGCAAGACACTTGTGTGTCAAGCTATGCTTCTGACGTTTTAAAAGCTGGTTATTAACTGTAAAAGGATGCTGTACTAAGTACTAAGAGTTGAATGTCACTTGGGGGTTTGAATAAAACTGATAATGCGTGTGAGCACAGAAAAATAATTGAAAAGACATTTGTGGTTATTTCATTATAACTGTTATGTTATATTTGTCTGACCTACAAGTGCCTCTTTTAATGTAAATGTAAGCAAGATGACTGAATGATCAAAGCAATGTCAAACTGGCCTAAAACACTCAATTTCAGTGGGGGTTGAATAATTTGGACACAACTGTATGTATATATGAGGTAACATTTACACCCAGGATACAGTAATCTAAATACTAAACTCTGTTGATCAGATGCATTTTTCTTTCTCTCTTATAGGTACAGCTGGCATGAGAGAACCACGTTACTAAATGAAGCAAAAACTCAACGTACAAGTGTTTAAAGAAAAAGGTGCAGAAGGGGTTTTACATTTTATTTTACAGAATTGAAACATTTAACTTTACTGAACTTGAATATTATTTCCAGACGGATAACTTTGTGGTCATGAATCAGTAATTGTATAGCTTGCCTATATTTTTGTTCACTTGTTCAGTTAAAAAAAAAAATAAAAAAGTGCGGGTGGGGGGAGAAAAGTGGAAGAAAAACTGCATCCCTTTAAAATGGATCTCTTCTACCCTGAACAAAAGCACATTAAAAACGTATCAGTGAAGTGGGAAGAAAAGAGGAAGAAAAAGTGTATCCTTTTAAATTCTATGGAACTCTTCACACTGGTCAGTTGCGTTTTTAAAAGCCCTGCTTGCTGAATTTTTGGCACAAGTTTGGTGCGTGTTTAAGTGGGCGTTCAGATGGATCTGTTTTTGATGCTTTTGTTCAGGTGTAAATAGTTCAATTTAAAGGGATGCATTTTTCTTTTGCTTTTCTTCCACTTTTTTTTTCTTTACTGAAAAAATGAACAAAAACTGACCAGTGTGAAAACAGCTGTAACCAGTTGCCACTCGGTCTATGGCCAAATGGGGGCCGGGTGAACACTTCGTCCCTCCGGTAGGACACCATATGGCGTTCTTCCTGGAACGCGCATGCCCGCAGGGCCGCGTTGTGGCAAGATCTGTCACCGGCTGTGTACCTCGGACACGACCTATGACATATTTGTGTACCGACACCTTTGCCCGTACCATGTGACCTGCTGTGACCAATCACAGCAGGTCACATGACAGTTATATACAATGGATGGCTTCCTTTCATGCCATCCATTGTATACAAGTGTGTCTAGCTGTGAATGGTCACAGCGATCACATGCACAGGCTCCAGTCAAAGCCCATCTGTGTCATGTGATTAGCCATGGCCAATCACAGCTAATCACAACAAAAAAAACTTGAATGAATCGATTTCATTCAGTTAAATGCTTGCTTATAGCAAATAAATTCTTTGCTATAATCAATCGAATTACAATCAAAATACTGATCACTTCCCAAAGTAGTACATTGTTACTATGGTAACATTATACTACTTTGGTGGTCATAGTGTAATATGAAAAAAAAAAAATCTTAAGAGAAACAACTTAATAAAAAATAATTTAAAAAAAAAATAGAAAATTGGAAAAAAAAAAATATTTTTTTTCTCATACTGTCACCAGTCAGTGTCCCTGATCACCGCCACACCAGTTATATGATGACGCTGTACTGCACTGGTGATGGTATGTAAAAAAAATAATTGTGAAAATTTATTTTTCAAATTTTACGAAAAATTATGACAAAAAAATTACAAATTCAAAAAACTCGCCATGCCTCTTATGAAGTACGTCGGACTGTCTACTCTGCAAAAAGGGGTCATTTGGAGGATATCTGTACTGTTCTGACATTCTTGGACCTCAAGAAATGAGATTGGCTGTCAGTACTTCAGGATTGATCAATTTTCAGATATATCCCATAGTTTGTGAACTCTATAACTTTCCTACAGACTAATAAATACTGATTTGGGTTATTTTCACCAAAGAAATGTAGCAGAATACATCTTGGCCTAAATTTATGAAGAACAATTATTTATTTGCAAACGTTTATAACAAAAAAAATGTTTTTTTTTCTAAATTTTCAATCTTCTTTTTTTGTTAATTTAGCAAAAAATAAAAACCCCGGCGGTGATTAAATAGCACCAAAAGAAAGCTCTAGTTGTGTGAACAAAATAATAAAATTTTAGTTTGGGTACAATGTTGTATGACCGCGCAATTGTCATTCAAAGTGTGAGAGCGCTAAAACATGAAAATTGGCCTGGGCAGGAAGGGGGTAAAAGTGCCCGGTATGGAAGCGGTTAAACACTGCTTATGGTTTCCCCATTCTAATTTGGCTCATGTAGGATTTATACTATATACCTCAAAATTTAAAAAGTAAAAGACATTTGTACTGTACTGTATATGATATTACAACTTTAAGCCATGTAAATATATTTTTTAGATAGATTTTTAGAGTAGTTTACCCTTTTATTGAGCCTGAACTTTATTTTCTTTACAGGTTATTGTTTTGGAAGACCAGTTAAAAAAGTACTCACGTGGTGTTTTTGTTACTCCTCTTGGCACTTCCTATAAAGGTAAAAAACACAGAGTATCTTAATCTTTAATTTTAAAAACATCAAGTGTGTGCCAGAAATGGGTGTGGCTAGAAGTATGTCATATGTCAAGAATCTGCTGACATGTTTGCTTTCAACAGGGGCAAATATTCGTGTAGTGGGTGGAAACACCAACTGCTTTTTTGCACGTTTTTTCAGCTTTTAAATAGGCATCGAAGTATCTTTAGGGCTTGTGATGATGGCTAAATGCAGTTTGGCCACCTGGTGCATTACAATTGCATATAAAGATAGAGGCTTCTTAACCAGCAACAGTTGAGAGTTTTCTATGCCGCATCAGCCTGCTTCAAGCTGCTTTTGCATTCATGATACAAACTACCGTTGCTTTTGCAAATCTTTGACGTATGACCGTTTTGAGGTTTTTTTGTTTTGTTTTGTTTTTTTTTTTATGTTTAGGTATTTATATACTGTTTTCATTTACAAATGCTGATATAAAATCTTTATATTTTAATAAACTTTTATTTCAAGGCAGTTACATGACTTTCTGTTTGAAAATTACAATAGACTTAATAATATAAATTGCCCAGCACTCCGTTATGACATTTTTTTAACCTCCTCGGCGGTATGATTATTTCCGATTTTTTTGTGCTGAAAGCGGTACCATTTTTTTTGCATGGAAATATGTAGTTTTTTATTGTAGGCTGTAATTTTTAGGAATAACTCACTGAAATCTGTCCGAACAAGAGTCTAGTAAACATCCCGGATAGGATAAAACTTGAAACACGAAATCATAAATTATAATTTAATAAATAATCATAAAAAATAATAATATAATAATAATAAGTTTAATTCAATAATATAATCAAACCAAAAACACTGAAATTTGAAATACAGAGGCAAATTCGCACATCGCTGAGCAAAGTCGCAAAATCGTTTTCAGTGTCTGATGACGAATTTCCCCCACGAATCATTATCACTCAATTCTGCAAGTGGTTCTGATTTACTATCGCTGTTCTCTAGCCGGTCTAAAACCGCTTTTGACCTAAAGGGACGCTTTTTGGATGCCATGGACTTTTCTAAGTTTCCAGGCAGAAAGAACAGTCAAAATGCAGGCAGGGCGCCAGACAAAGCACTCGGGACAAAATGTGTGTGAAATGCATTGAAACAGCAATGTTTTACTATGTAATAATCATTTAAAAAAATAATGACATTTTTAAAAAATTTCAAATTTGCCGCCGGTTCCGGCGCCGTACATCCCGACGTCACAGGGACCAGAACACAGAAGCCGGATGCCGGCATCGGCCGGAGGAGATGGCCGGGGACGCTGCAGGGGACACATCGCGGGAGCGAAGGACAAGGTAAGTGCTGCAGGGAATCCCTGAGCAACGCCGCATGGTAAGCCTGAGTGTAGCTCGGGGTTACCGCTTTTGGTACTGAAACTTTACCCCGAGCTACACTCAGGAATACCGCCAGGAGGTTAATCACTGATTTAAAGTGTAAGTAGACCCTAACTAAACTTCTTATTTGCTCTCTGTTAATCAGTTAAATATATTTTATTGTATACAGTTGTGACCAAAATTATTCTCATCCCCCACTGAAATTGAGTGTTTTGGCCAGTTTGACATTGCTTTTGTCATTCAGTTCTTGCTACATTTACATTAAAGAGGCACTTGTAGGTCAGACAAATATAACATAAAACAGTTATATGTAAATGAAATATAACCACAAATGTCTTTTTCTGTGCTCACAGCATTATCGTTTTATTCAACCCCCAAGTGACATTCAATCTTAGACTTAGTACAGCATCTTTTACAGTTATAACAGCTTTTCAAACGTGAAGCATAGCTTGACACAAGTGTCTTGCAGCGATTACGGGTTTTCTTCGCTCCATTCTTCATGGGCAAAGGCCTCCAGTTCAGTCACATTCTTAGGACTTGCGCACTGCAAATGCTTTCTTTAAGTCCCACCAGAGGTTCTCAATCGGATTTTATGTTGGTGACTGCGATGGCCACTCCAAAATGTTCAGCCTTTCCTCTGCAACCATAAAGCTCTAGTTTTAATTCTAGGACTTGGAGGTATGCTTGGGATCATTGTCTGTTGAAAGGTCCAACGTCTCCCCAAGCCTCGCTGGTGTGTGACGGACTGCATCACGTTTCATCCAATTCTCCTTGAGTATCTGAAGAGAATTTCTCCTTGCACACGCATGAAGCTTCCCTGTACCTGCAGAAGCATTCAGCCCCAAAGCATGATTGACCCTCCACCATGCTTCACAGTAGGCAAGGTGTTCTTTTCATCATAGGCCTGTTCTTCCTCCTCCAAACATAGCGTTGATCCATGGGGTTCTATTTTGTTTTCTCATCAGTCCACTAGACACTATCCCACAACTTTTGTGGTTTGTCCACATGGCTTTTGGCATACTGCAAGTACTCTCCCCCACCCCCCCCCCCTCTCCCCCCCCCCCCCCCCCCCCCCCCCCCCCCCCCCCTCCCCCCCCCCCCCCCCCCCCCCCCCCCCCCCTATTCTTTGGAGGACAGCAAGGGGGGGTACGCCTTTCTGGCAAGGCCTTCATTACGCAGGTGTGCGTCTTATTGTACTGGGCTGAAATTCTGTACCCACCATCTGACAAAATCTTTTAAATCAGTTCCAGCAGCAGTCACACGGGGACTTCTCTCCACTCTACGCTTCAGGTAGCGCACAGCAGTCGAACGTCTGCATCTTCTTTCTGCCACGCCAGGTAGCGTTTCAACAGTGCCATTTGCCTTGAATTTGCGAATGATGCTTACCTAGGTGTCTATTGGTATGTTTAACATCTTTGCAATCTTGTTTTATAGCCATTGCCCTTCCTGTGAAGAGAGAACATCAACATCTTCTCTTTGTCTTCCTGGACCATTCTCCTTGCCTTCACATATGTTTGTAACCACAACCAGTAAATGTCTAGAAGGAGCTGAGTATCACAGTCATTTTAATGCTGCCTAATTGGTGCTTATTATGCTTGATTGGTTCTGCTCTGGTGACATCCACAGGTGTTTTGGTCAATACCTGATGGAAACCTGTATGAAAGAAGTGGTAGTCTTTAAAGTGATCCTGGGTTGAATTTGAATTGTGGCAATGAAGAAACCACATAAGAACCATTTACTACTGTATTACATAACACAATTGATGTCATTTTAGTTGCATTTGGGTAGTTACAACCGTCCTTGTAGGTATTTGATTTCTGAATACAATTCCAAATGTACACTATAGTCCCTAAACCCCTTTACAGCATTGGGGGTTTAATAATTTTGGTCACAACTGTACATTTTTATATCTGTTTGATAAGTGTTTTGTCTTTGTATTTCTAACATTTTTCTGACCTGTGCTATGCGTATATTATTTCAAGATACTTCTCAAACTTATTTAAAATACGTTTTTACAGATTGTTCTCTCTCAACAATTTTCGTATATAGTTTGAGAGACTAAATACTGAGTTTTATTCTAGGAATTTTTTACTTGTTGCTACCATCCAATTCACTTCAAATCTGCCAAACATTCTTTATCACTGTAGATACTGTGTCTATCCCCACATGTCTGAAGGGGTGGGGGACTAGCCACAATCAGTCCTGATATATGGGTTATTAAGCTTACCCTTTCATGAATTGATGGCTCTCCTCATACATATTTTTTACAGTGACCTGTGCGCCTCTGCTACGTGCAGGGTGTTTTTTAGCTATTCATCTTTAAATTGATTAAAAATTATTTCTATTAAATATATTTATATTTCTGCTTATTCAGTGGAAAATAAAAAAAAAAAAGTGATCCTGTCCTGTGCACTTTATGTAGTGTTATATAAGATATTATTATATAGTAATATCAGCCTTACCTGATTCAATTCTGTGAACTCCAACATCCCCCACAATAATATAGAAATGTAAAGATATGGAGGTGTTTTAATTCTAACACACTTCATGTACTTTAGGTTAATACTCCCTCAGTACCGTAAGTAAGCGTTGCCACCCTAAGACCGTGAAGTATATGTCACCGCAGGATCACCTGGCAAAAATACATTTTAAAAGTCTGGAATAAAAAAAAGGAAATGAAGCGTGCTGATCAGCAACCAATCTAAGGAATGATGAGCTGCAATGTAATTACATTTTTCTTCTTTGGTTTAGATACACTAAGATGTTGCATTCTATGCTAATGAAGCAGCTGTGGTGATTAATTCCCCTCATCTCATTTAGGTATTTAAGAGACCTAAATTACTAATTTCTGCTCAGAAAAAAAAATTACAATTTTAAGTTCAATTGTCCATGTACTGCTATATTAGGAAAACTCCAATGAATGTGCTTTTTTTAAACTTTACTTTTAAACAGCGTCATACCCCAGGCATTTGGAAATGCAGCTCTACGTTTTGTGTTTTTTGGAAGAAATTGTATTATTGTCCAACAAAGTAATGTCAAAATCTGCAAACTTATTTGCGAGTGAAAAAACAAAAACTGAGCAGTTTATATGCTATTTGTTAGATTTTTAATTGGATGAAGATATCCAACCTTTTGATGATATCACTAAACTTGGTATTATGGTTTTTTTTTAATGATCTTTGTATTTTTTTCAGATGAGAATCATCGACATACTGACATCAATCTGTTTGGTGAGCCTACTGAATTTGAGTATTTGAGAAAAGTAATGTTCGAGTACATGATGGGCCGGGAAACTAAGGTAAGAAACTTTGATTGCCCACTATAATTTATGGGGGGAAAAATTGCTTATACAGTGATCATTACTGTAATAAGCAATCACAGTTGTAAAAAAAAAAATTCCTCTAATGACAGCCGCCCCACCCCCCCCCCCTCCCCCCCCCCCCAAAAAAAAAAGTAGTACAATGTCATATGGTGACAGTGCACTGCTCTGGTGACAATACAATATGTAAATAAAAAAAAAAAAATTATACCGTTGACAATATTGTACTGTTGTGGTGATTATGTACAATGGCTGGCTGCTACTGATATCACTGTACGTCAGTTCTGCCAGTCATTATCTTTGGTCAGTATCCCTAATCACTGCTGTCCACTCAGTGTCACTAATCACCACTAACCAATTCAGTGTCCCTGATCACTGCCACACCAGTCATATTGTCCCTAATCACCACAACACCAGTTACATTGTCCCTGTTCACCGCCTTACCAGTTACATTGTTTCTGATCACTGCCTTGCACCAGTTACAGTGTCCCTAATCACCCCCACACCAGTGCAGTGTTGCCTCTGCCTACTGCCATGTACTAACCCTGGCCTGTTTGTTGACCACATTTCTCTCTACTGCCAGACAGCCTTTTGCCTGTTTGCTGACCCTGTGTCCGCCTGTGGTCTGAACTGACCCATCTGCACACTCCCTGACTACGTTCCTGTGAGAAACCAGGCCAGTGAGCATGGCATTCTTTGGGGCAGCCATGTATCCGTACACTAGGCTTGCTTGGTTTAATGGAGCCAGGACTGCTATAGGTGATGCTACACTAAGCTATTTTCCTTGACCTCTTGCATAGAGGCGGCCATTACAGTATATTGGCTTTTTATAAAAATTGGTTGATATTGTGTGATACAGAATAGATACAGTGTCAAGTATATGATCAGTCCAAAAAAGTGGAAAAAAGTCTCACGCATGTGGTATTGCCATACCCAGGAGGAGTCGCAGAATGTGTTTTGGGGTGTAATTCTAAGTACGCCTATCTGCGTGTGAAAAAAAATATCTAATTGACATCTTTGCTTTTCCGAAAAGGGGGGGTATTTGTACTATCCTGGCAATTTCTAGGGCACTCAAGTAAATAAGATCGGCCGTCGATTACATACAGGATTTGATCAATTTTTCTAAGTGTGTGTATGTTAGGTGTGTGGTGTGTATATTATATGTAATTATATATAATCTATATATATATATGAGCTATATAATATATATATATATATATATTCATACATACATTAACACACACGTGGGGATTGGACAAGTTGGGGACCCCAGCTAAAAATTTGTATTAATGTGCATATAAAGAAGCAAGGGAAAGATGGAAAAATCTCCAAAAGGCATCAATTACAGATTAAGACATTCTTAATTGTCAACAAATGTTAGATTTTTTGTCCATCATTTACACTTTCAAAATACAGAAAAACAAAAACGCGCAAGGTCTGCAAAAGTTTGGGAATCACTGCAGATTAAATATCTTGTATGCCTTCCTTGGCAAAGTATACAGCTTGTAAACACCCGTCTTTGTAGCCCAAGCAAGACCGCTCATTTCAATTCTTGTTTGAGGTATCTTTGCCCATTCTTCCTTACAAAAGTCTTCCAGTTCTTTGAGATTTCTGGGCTGTCTGTCACGCACTGCTTTTTTAAGGTCTATCCTTTGATTTTAAATTATGTTGAGGTAGGAGATTGTAAAGGCCAGGGCAAAACCTTCAGTTTACCCTCTTGATGTAATCCCCCATGGATTTTGAGGGTGTTTAGGATATTATCCTTTTTGTAGAAGCCTCCTTTTTTTTAACTTCGTTTTTCAAATGGCATAAATTTTCCATCCAAAATTTGCTAAAATTTTTTATTGAATCCATTTTTCCTTCTACTCGTGGATTTTCCCCTGTCCCACTGGCTGCAAACAACCCCAAAAGATGATTGACCAAACCCCCATGCTTAACAGTTGGACAGGGTTTTCTTTTCATTAAATTCTGTGCCCCTTTTTTCCCCAAATTTTACCTTTGCTCATTGGGCCCAAAAGTTAAATTTTTTAAACCTCATCGGCCCCACAGACTTTTTTCCAAATGCATCAGGCTTTTTTTTTTCATTTGCAAAGTTAAAAACGATGATTTTTGTGGTGAGGCGTAAAAGAGGTTTTCTTCTGTGCCCTTTTCCCATGAAGACCTATTTGTACAAGTATCTTTTTAAAGGGGAATAGTTCCCCAAAAACTCCAGTGTCTCCAGATCTTTTGGAGGGATCGTGCAGTCAAACGTGGGTTTTGAATTTTTTTTCTCAAATCCTGCGAGCTTTCTGTCTGATATTTTTTTTTGGTTTCCCGATCTTGCTTTAACTTCCATGTTCCTGATGACTGCCATTTTTAATTTCATTGAAAAAAGGGTTTGGGATTGAAAACGCTTTGTATCTTCTTTAGCCTTCTCCGTTTGTGAGCGTCAATATTTTGTTTCAGTTTTTGACAGCTGCATGAAGAAACCCTGGTGCTGATTGTTGGGGCAAGGCAGATGGTCTGGGATTTAAAAAAATTTGAGATTGACATCACCGGTTTCCAGAAAATGATTGAGAACAATCATGACACTGGAGGTCTCGTTGGGAAAGGGGGCGTGCATGCTATAAATTTTGCAGGGTGCCCAAACTTTTGCAGACGCCCATTTTTTTGTTTTTGTTATTTTGAAAGTGTAAATGGTGGGAAAAAAAAAACTAAATTTGTTGCAATTATAAGAAGTTAAACTGTAATTTGATGCCCTTTTTGGGGGATTTTTTCATCTTTCCTTTTTTCTTTATGCACATTAATACAAAAATTTTTTGGGGGTGCCCCAAACCTTTCGTCCCACTTATGTATGTGTGTATGTATTTGTTGTTATATTGGTGTTGTTGGTTTATTTTGGTTGTATATATATAGGGGGAAATGTGTGTTTTTTTGTATTGTATGTTGTATATATTTTAAAAATTAATTATTATATATATATTTATTTTTTATTTTTTATATATATATTTTTATTATATACATACACTCTAGTTGTAGATTAAATTTTCACACAGAAAATAAATAAAAA